>JAGFBZ010000122.1:0-179271 GCA_018398805.1 Hirundichthys speculiger
GGCAGAGGCAAGGACCTCCTTCGTCAGAGGCACCTTTAAAACACCCCACAACTGCTGATCCTGTCACAGACCAATCGGAGGCATTCCAGTGTGTCATCCTGGAGGTTACACGTTTCCACTTCCTTGTTGATGGAAAAACCTCTCTCCACCGTAGCTTGGCCATGCGATAGAAGGAGGAGACTCTGGCAAAACCGTGATAACTCAGGGTAAGGTGTGCTGAGATTTGTGTACAGAAACACATCAAGGCGCTCCTTCACTGGGTTGAAGGACAGGAAACGCTCACCCCTTCCTTCGACTGAGGTCAAGGAGGTAAACTGCTGAATGATAACATCACCTAAAATATTGATAAAGAAATTAAGATATAATCATTTATGACATTTAAGTACAATGCAGTATGCTTAACTGCCCATTACAAAGTAGAATATCACAGCTTCTCAAACAGTCAATGTGCACACAGTCATTTATAACAGAAAAACAGACAACGCTCTGAAGGGTAAATAAGGTAGAATAACATCAATGACATCCCTTAAACATGGCCTTCATTTGAATGACCTGTCCTCTTCTACTGTCCTACGCATACATTTTCTTACCAGCTGGAATTCCACCTGTCAATTTCTTGCCCTGAAGAAACGTCTGCACTATGCTCTTCATGTTCTTGATGCACCACTCTGGCTCTTCATAGATTTTTGTGGGATCAAGACATGCCACATGCCGAACCATGGGAAACTTCAGGGGGGATTTGTCCTGCAACTTCCCAACTACCATAACAAGGCACTTCAAACATTCCCGTCGGAATGTTAGTACAGAAAGCTCCCCTATTTTGCTTCCTGGCTTGCTCTGCAGGACCTAAGAAATAATTTATTAATGTTATTAATGTTCATGTGACTTAATGTTCTTAATGCAAGTGAGAATAGGACAAGTTTAAAATTAAAAACAAGTCAAGCAATGCAGCAGGTGAGTATAAGGCTGGGAACATTTTAATAATAATTTATTTAATACTACCTTATTGTTTAGGACTGTTTTTGTTGTGCATCTGCACTTTATTGTTGTCAATGTCTACACATGGGACAGTGTGGAAGGTAATTTCAATTCCTTTGCATGTCAAGTACATTTGAAGACAAATAAAACTGACTTTGACATCCTCAGAGCTGTGGTTCAGTTTAAGCCAGGGGACCAAAGGACTGGTGGTGTAGACAACTAGGTAGCTATTACCAACCGCTATATTATCATTACTTGTTCATTATCTACCATAACAGTTTAAAGTAAATTTTTATTTGTGCAGACAGCAAAATGCACACAATATTAATACAAAATAATACAAAAATTACCTTGATGGCAGATTCAGCACCCAGGCCGAGGTCCACGCTTTTGATAGAGACCCAGTTCTTCTCATCAGATATCTGAATTTTGATGAGCTGCAGGGGGCTTCGGCCCTGTAAAAGTTCCAGTTTCACGAATCGCCGCAGTAAACTCTTAACAATACAAGAAATAACTGTTAGTAATCAATGATAGCAGTCTAATCATATTCAAATGAGTCAATAAAGTACAACAATGGCTAATCATTACCATTAGGAGTTCTGTCAGGTCTTTAGCCAAAAAAGGCAGTACAGGCTCATCTGTTTGGTATTTCGTCAGGAATGGGCCAAAGCTTCTTGCAACTGACAAGAAGAACTGGAGCTTTGCTATGATGAAATCATCAGACTGTGCTGACAAAATTGTGTCATATGACGCTGTGTTGGGGTTTGGCACCTTTTCTTCTCAACAGCATCAACGTATTTTGAAAGCATGGCCAGATGTCGACAGCTCTTTCAGCCACAGGGACATTCTCCACCCATCTGTGGCCACAGAAAGGTCGGGGAAAGGTAGAGGATCCTGTGACACTGGTGAAATCTTCTCTCTACGCGCAGGACATTGTGGAAGATGTAGTGCAAGGCCCGCAACAGCTTGTCTACCTGCCATGTGGTGAATCCAGCCTTCATGGCATTATGAAGGGTGTGCAAGCCACAACTGCCAACACTGATGAGTTGTGCATCCCCATGAAGCTCTGAATGTTCACTCTGAAGAAAGCTCCAACATTTTCAAAATTGACATTTGGGCATCCATACTGACAGCAGGTTGTCTCAAGTTGAGCTGTGTAACACATTCCTGTCACAAAAGAAATTTTTATTAAAATAACTATTTTCACTGAGTTTCTAAGTATTCATAAAACTCTGCTAGACAGTTTGTAGCCTAGCCCATGTCCCCGTAAGTATCTGCAAATATGACTTTTCTTTATAATATTCATATTTCAGATATAACACAAAATATTTAATCTGTAAATTATAGACCTTTCCACCAAAAACACACTTACAGAGCTTCCCAGAAGTAAGGTGTGGAATCCAAGATCTTGTTAAATGAGTTGAATTAGGACTGAATAATGAATGTAAGAAATAATTATTTATAGGAACTTTACTGTCCAGTAAATGGCACTCCTACATTAAATTTAATGCATGGTTTGCAAGCTAGTGGTAACATGAACAGACATGAGCTATGGAAAACAGGCCTTGGACCCAAGGGTCAGAGAGCCCCAGCCCCCCACCCATCCACCCACCAACTCCAACCCAAACCAACTTTTCATTCTTTGACCAAATTAAATGTGATTTTATGTTGATATTAATTGAAAATCATAAAATGTACAAAAGCCTATGATAAGAAGTCAACTTACTTTGATGCTTTGCAGCAAGTCTTCAGCCCTTGCGTGTCCAAGGAACTGGGACCCAAAGTATGAGGAAGCCACACGGTCAACCTTCCAAAACCGAACGTGGATATCCAGTTGTTTTTTTTTTCGCCGCCTGGTTCAGAGACTCATCTAACATGAGTACAAATGGCCCTGCGTCATTTACGCTTTTTATGAGTAGCTTCTTAAAATGGGCGCAATGCCAAATCGAAATCATGTAGGAAGTCTTATCCTTGCCCAGCGAAGCTTTTCGCGATGTCAGAGTCACTGAACATAGTAGCGAATAATTCCCCAACCCCTTCATTGGAATTATAAGAATGATGGTTTGCCGCGGTATTCAAGCACCACAGGATTTCAGCTCTGAGAGCCGACGTTGGTACCCGTAAAGTCTGCTGTCTATCCGCTGCAGCTGTAGTGGTGCTACTAGTCGTGGTAGACCTACTGGTTTGCTGCGAAGGCTGTGTGGAGTTGATGCTAGTCCGTGCATGGCTGAACATCGAAATAGGGAGCTGCTCCCGCCGCACCCGCATCCTCTGCTGGTGAATGGACGAAGCACTGTGTGATTTCACCGCGGTAACGCCATTCCATGTTAAATCTATTGTTTTTTTTGCACACACCGCAGAATGCTTCTCTGTCATTGCCCATGACCGGCTTAAGCCAATCTTTAAACAACGGGTCATCGAGCCAAGTCTGTGAAAACCTGCATTTCCTCATTTTCCTCGTATTTTCCCGGAGCAGAGTGTCAACTAGCTAGTCTCGGGGACTCTGCTAACGTCATACACACGTTAGATTGGATCAATCCCACAAGCTCCACTCTGATAGGCTATCAACACTCAGGTCCTATATACCGTGTGTATATATATATATATATATATATATCAGTGGCGAACTGTGAGCACTACAGCTGGGCCTTCACCTCGGCCCTCACTGCCGAGAAGAGAAATCATCACGGAAAAAAGAAACAGTACGATTAATTCAAAGCGCTTAACAACTGCAATCCTTGAATTAACGATGACAAGGATTTGAACAAATAGACCATAACATAACATTCTCCGCAACAAGAAACTTTCTCAACAGTAACTTCATAAAACTGGAGACTATTTAGGCAACATTAAGTAAACATAAGCCAAAATCTGGAAATATAAAATGAGGTCACCCAGAACATCACCCCATAACACTGCTGACACCGACACCGAGGCTCATTTCATCACCATAGACAGCGCTATAAAACACGGCGCACAACAAACCATACACACATTGACAAATAAATTCATGAGCATCCTCAAACTAAACAATTTCAAATGCACAATATTGCAAAAGTTACACAAAGCTGGTAATACAAAGATTTTTTTAAGTTTGATTGAAGTGCAAATACCTCTTCATGCGCAATTAGGCATGGCACAATGAATACTGATGTCAAAAGTCACAATTTTCATAGATTCCACTATACCTCCTGTGGGGGGGGGGGGGGGGGGGGGGGGGGGCTTCTAAAATAACAAAAGTCCAACCACACACTGCTGATAAGTTTGATAAGTTTACATATTGAATTAAAGGCAAAGGAATTAAAGACACAAATTCCACTGGAAATTTTACAGACAACCTCCGCAATAAATACAAATAACTGAATGTCCACTTGGGACGATGTAATCACTCAAAATAATAATCAAGGTGGCTTGTAACATAGGCCTACCTTACATGAAAATGAAATCCATTCATCTGTCTTTCTTTGTGAAGTGGGCGATGGCAGCGTCATAAAGTTTGTCCTTTGACTTGAGCTCCAAAAGAATCTGCCGCTTTTGGACTTCATGAAGGCCTACAATCTTTTTTTTTTTGTCCCGCCCACTTAAAATCAAATCGTGATTGGTCAATTTTCCCATCACTTTCCAAACCAAAACACATAGCTTGGCCTTCCCCGGGATTCACGAAGTCCTAACCAATTAATGAGCCAGCTAACCGGACATTGATGAAGACAGACGATTCTGATTGGATAACATGTTTCAGGACAGTAACCCTTTCATTGCTGATGTGAACTTGACAGTAAACTTAACTTTTGAACATAAATGAGAGAAAATTTATTAAATATATTGTATTAAATTAAATTAAATGATATATATATGTATATATGTATATATGTATATATATATATGTATATATGTATATATGTATATATATATATATATGTATATATATATATATATATATATGTATATGTATATATATATATATATGTATATATATGTCTATATATATGTATATATGTATATATATATATATATGTATCTATATGTATATGTATATATATATATATCTCTATATGTCTCTATCTCTGTCTATATATGTATATATATATCTATATGTATATCGCTCTCTATCTATCTATCTATCTCTCTCTCTGTTTCTGTCTATATCTCTCTGTCTCTATCTCTGTATCTCTATCTATGTATATGATATGTGTCATAATTTGATACTCCTATTTTTTGATTTTTTAAGGCCTTCTCTGAAGGCGTAGAAGCCCTGAGGGTTCCCCTCTGAGATATATATATATATATATATATATAATTTTTTTTAATTTTTTTATTCATGAGATGAAGTTAAACACGCAAACAGAAATATTAAGAACAAATGGAATATATTGAGGTGGAGATGAAAAATTTACTACCAGGTCAAATTTCGTTTGTTACCTTTTACTACCTTTCAAGGGCCTTAATTTGGACCTTTTTTTTTTTTACTACCTTTTACTACTGCGCGGACACCCTGTTGGTATTCAGAGATTTGGATTTAGACTTTCCCCTTTTTGTTTTTCATTTAAAATAGATTTAACTGATGTGTAGATTCACCACCTGCAGGAAGTAGGCTGAAAGGAGCTTACAGACCTGCTGAATGCTACTTTCTGTGCACGTCATCTACTGGGAGCTCGACTTAAAAAAAAAAAAAAAAAAAAAGCACTAAGACTAGTTGTTTAGCATGCAGGTTTTGAAAATGGACAGGAACAAGTAACTGATGAGGCGACAAGCCCCAGTCACTTTTACTTACAAACACAACAGACAATTGTTTAGTACACAAATCTAACATTTATTGATAATTTGATCAAAAATATAAATTCCATGAAAATATTAATTATAAAACTCGATAATAAAACAACCCTAGGTCTACAATCGGCATTAAATAAATTCACCTGAAATGTGAGAAAAGCAGTTGAGTTTTTAAAGCAAATCCCAAGTATAAAATTAAATATCACATTAAATATGAAAATCTTAAACATATGAAAAGTGCTTTAAGAGTCACGAAACAAATATCTTGAATATGAAATGTACAAAAATAAGTAAATATTTAAATCTAAAGTATTAAAAGGTCTTTAGTTATATTATATTGAAAATCAACAATTTAAAATTTAAATGTTTCCTGAACCGTCAAAATGCAACAATGCTACATAAAATTTCAAAAGTATGGTGTTCTTTTAAGACAGGAAAAAAAAAATCAAGTGTGTCACGGTGTAAATCAGGGATTTATGTGTGCGTAAAGGTCCGATTCAGTTTGGCCTCTCCCCTGCAACTGTTCAGGTGATTCAGGTGTGAGGTGATGTCAGTAAGGAAGGCCATGTCACAGACAAAATCTGTATCCCTGAGTTTGCTGCAGTAAGCACTTGTATCACATCGAATGCTGTCCTCAAAAAACACTGGGATTTCATTGCGCAGCGCAAAAAACCTCTCAAGACACTTCCCGCGGCTCGTCCATCTGACCTCGGTGTGCATCTGTAGGTTCCCATACGCGGCGCTCACTTCATCCAAAAAGGCTACAAATCTCCTGTGATTGAGGGACCCGTTCCCCCCTCGAATCAAATTGGTAACCTTTGTCACTACTTCCATAACATGGCTGAAGTTCAGAGTCCTGTAAAATCAAAATGAAATCGGATTTAGTGGCTAAATTCAGTTCATCCTATCCTATTTAGCCCATAAAAAATCTCACAAAGAATACCCACATTCATAACCATATTATTAGTTAGCTGGCGGTAATGTTACCCACCTAATGTAGGAGGCAGTGCAGCATTGGACAGTCCACGCCGCTCTGTTGGAGGAGTCCGGTGAATCCAGTGCGCCTTCCCTGCATCGCTGGTGCGCCATCAGTAACAACAGCTGATAGCTTGTCCAAGCCACCGTACTCATGGACTACACTGTTAACGGCGTTAAAAATATCCGTGCCCTTGGTAGTGTCATGCAAAGACGCCTCCTCGTGCACTTCAAATGAACTGTCAATAGCTCTGGTAAAAATGAGGAACTGGCTTACATCTGTCACATCTGTACTCTCATCCAATGCTAAGGAGAAGTACTTGCAGTTGTGCATAACTTGTTTTAGCTTCCCATCTACATGAGTTTGAATGTCAAAAATTCTCCGTGTCACTGTGCGACGGGACAGAGAAACAGTTTCAAAGTTTTTAGCCATGTTATCATCTCAAAGCTTTAGCCATCTCCACGGCACATCGCTTCACCATTTCATCATCTGACATGGATTTCTTTGCTTTAGAAAGCTTGAGAGAAACAGCTTAGGACGCCTTGAGAGATGACTCCTGTGTGGTTGTGGCTCTGGTAAAAAGGTTCTGTTGTCGGTGTATTTTTCCTTTCAGGTCCGCTACGATGGCAGCTCCGGCAGCTCCGGTGTACTTGTCGTACTTGTCTTTGTGCATGGTGTTGTAGTGGCGACTCAAGTTGAAATCTTTCATGGGTGATTTTGTTCCCAGGCACACTCAGCACATAGGTTTGCCTTTGAATTCCGTGAAAAGATAATCTGTTTCCCATCTTTTCTGAAAGGCACGGTTCTCTTGCTCCAGTTTTCTTTTTTGGCCGCTCATTTCTGTCGTCCTCGTTGGCTGTAATGTAGTAGGCCGGTGGGAAACTTGACAGGAGCGCCCTCTCTCGATGGGGAGTGTCATTACAATTGGCATCTGGTTCAGATGTAGTCAAACAGCCTGCTTACCTGGGGCGCCGAAAAGGGGGGGTAAAGGATACGGATTATAGGGGCCCATGACTGAGGGGGGCCCAGAGAGGCCCCTAATGATGATCAAAAATAGCATCAAAAAATTTCGCCGCTGTGTTGGGGGGCCCGGTAAAGATTCTTTTCATGGGGCCCAAAATCCCTAGCGGTGCCCCTGCTGCTTACTGTCGACTTCTGTGAAACCAACAATGTTTTGATATTTGGAAATTTACTCAAGGGCCGCAGTGAATGAGGACGGGGGCAGCATGCGGCCCGCGGGCCGCCAGTTGCCCATGTCTGGTGTAAATGTACATCTTTTAATGATGTCAGTAAAATCACTGAACCCTGGGTAAAAAATTTAAAGTTCAGCTTTTTCCAGCAAAAAATGGCTCGGCATGAACAACAGTCCTTCCTGCAAGCTTTGCCTTCAGCTTCAATGGAGGCACAGTCATCAACCCTTCCAGGGATATCCAGAGTGCTTTGCCAATTTCAAAGATGGTGTCTTCAGCAGTTAGAAGTTTTAAGTTTTATATAGGCTTTCTTTCCACTTCAGCTGTGCCCCAAGCACCAATGATAACCTCCCTTGAAGTGGTCATCTCCTACCAGATGAAATTCAGGACTAGAACATTTTGGTTAATATTAACAACTGAATTATACTTACATGTGCAAGTATCATTAGGACACTGCATTAACTTCCATTTTTTAGGAACCTGATATTAAACATTACTTTATATAACTGTAAGCCTATGGGAAAAACACAAAAATACAATTTTTTTGAGGTTAAAAGCACGCGCATGAACACAACCACACTGCCTACTTCCTTTAACTGGTAACCTACTCTACAAGTTTGGCAAACAATCTTTAAAAAAGTTTAAATATGAATTTTAGAAATTAAACACATTAAGAAAATGCGATTTCAAATAAAGATCTAGATTTAATTAAATAAAATAACATTAGTAATTACCTCCAGTTTGGTGTCAGCTGTTGTCTGGATGCGATAGCCATATGTGTTGACCCCTTTAACGTAGGTTACACTGTATTTTGAGTCAACCTTTAAGGGGAACACAGCTGTCAAGCGCAAGAGACTCAGCAACGCAGTTTCTTCATCCTAAGAAAAAGAAATGAATTAATCAAGATATACACAAACACACACACACAGACTGTATTGTGTCTATGACACTAATTACTAATCTATTAATTAGCATGCCCTGCGTTTAGTGGAAATGTGTTGCATATCTTCTATCAGTCTGTTATGGAGAGTTCAGTCCTATTTGTAGCCATCTGTTGGAGGAGAAGCATCAGATAAACTGCACAAACTGAAGAAGAATTCTGGCTCTGTACTGGAGATGATGGAGCTGATGGAGCAACGGAGGATCCTTCATCAAATAAACAACATCATGGAGAACCCTGAACACCCTATATACAACAGTAGTTCAGCAACAGTCTTATGTCAGAGGCTTCTTCAGAACTGCTGGAACACAGATCTGAAGGATCTGTGGGAGATCCTTCCTGAACCTTCTACTATCAGTCACTGAAGAATCATGACTGAAACAGTTAATTTTGTTAATCCCCCTGGGATTATGATTATCAGTTTTTCAAATGATGTATCCTTCTTTGCATAATCAGCTTGAAAGGCTCCAAAATAGTCCCCAGAACATGTCAATTTAAGCACATTGTGTTTGTAGAGACCTATATGAATATCCGATAAGATAAGTTAAACATCACTGAAGATTGAACATACCTGAGTTACTGTTGCTGTTCTTAATGGCACGTCATCTTTTCCCTTCCTGATTTTTTTAATTGGTGAAAGCTAAAGGGAGAGAAAATATATTAAAGCAACCAATAAAAAAAAAAGAGAGTAAATAATACTATACAGCTCTATACGGAACAAACCTGTGTAACCTCGACCTCCACCGTCATAAACCCTGCAGTGTCCCTGGCTTCACAGAGGCTTGTTGTTGGTGAAGGAGGATTGAGAAGCTTCTGAGCATCTTTCATATGGTCTTCTGAGATGTCTAATGAAAAAAAAAAAAAAAGGGTGTCTCTGGTCACAAAAAAAAAATGGGGCACTGCTACCTCGAAGGGTTTAACCCCTTATTCTGCCCTCGCACCGGCTAGACAGATAGATAACCATCACAGAAGACGACACCGTTGTTCCTTCTTTCCTTCCTTTATTTTGGTGGAATGGCATGGATGTTGACTGTGATTATGGTAAAACTGTAAACAAACAGTACAAAGTGTATGAGCTGAAAAAGCAATTACAACCTTCTTTAAGGTAAAAATAAAGCTCTATGACCCCCCCTGTTATGGCCCCTTACGAAGGCAAACAACACAACAGAAAAATGCTAACGAGCTAATGCTAAGCGCTAGCTCGCGGCTAAATTAGAGAATAAAATACCGCCTTTTCTCGTCACAAATGAATATAAAACTTTATAAAACAACAAACCGAAATTAATATTAGGTGTAAGCAATGATTGCATAACATAAATACACACATACCGGCTGTGCTGGCTCAAAGGCATGAGAATACAGGAGCAGGACCGAACTGAATGGTCTCCATGGCAAGGGAAAGGAAGTAGCAAGTGGCGCGACTTCATATTTTTATCAAAATAAGATACTTTTACAAAACACAAAAAGGCTATACTATCCTACTAATTAACAAACTAATAGCTGGGGCGGCTCTTAAGGAACCAGAACACCCCTCATAACTCTCTCTAGTTTTAATCTTTGAGGCATATTCTTCATATAAAGTTATTTTGGCAATAGATTTGAATCACCAATTATAGCTGTTTTGTTCATTTTAGTGATGCAAGTGGGATCAGAAAGACTATCAAAACGCCAAGATATGTCTCGCTCAGAGTCCTTTTGAAGTAGGGATGCATGCAGTGGCGGCTGGTGATAAAAAAAAAAAACATTGGGGGGGGGGGGGCACTGGCGAGTGGGGATTACAACACAACTATAAACTCTACTTGAACATGAATTTTGCTCTCCTCTCCTTCAGGCCAGCAAATGTTTCAATGACTTTCTGACTGAAATCTGTCATATTACAAACAAGTGTCTTTTCCATGGAGAGCATGGCCAGTGCATTCAGCCTCTCCTGGGTCATGGTGTTTCTCAGAAAGGTTTTCACTCTTTTCAAGGTTGAGAAGCACCTCTCAGCTTCAGCTGTGGTCATGGGTGTCGCGATGAGGATCTTTAAAACAGTGACAGTTTCTGAAAAGACCTCTGCTAGATTGTTCTCCATGAACAGCTGGAATAGATCCACAGCACCACAACATCCTCCGAACTCTTCTTTGCTGTAGATTAGACCCAGCTCTGTCTTCAGCTTGCTTCCATTCAGCATTGGGTCGGCCTCAGTGGCGGCTGGCCCATAGGGGGCGCTGGGGCGCCGCCCCACCAGCTGTGGAGGGGAAAAATATTTATTCTATTTTATTTTTATTTATTTTTTTGATCAGCATCAGATTAATTAATAGTATCCCTTAGCAAAAAGAAGTTTATTCAAGTGTACTATAAGTATACTTATTTTATACTATAAATGAGTAAGTATACTTGAAGGTTACTTTTTATAAACTATATCATATTCACCTACTTAATAGTATAGTGAAGTATACTTGGCTTACACTTAAAAGTATAAACAAAAGTCTAAGACTAAGTACATTAATACAAAGACTTACACTTATACTTATTCTATACTTTAGTATACTTTTTACATTTTTCTGCCACGAAACAATAATACTTAGGATATTTTGTTCCAGGTGCACAAGGCCAAATCATTAACTCATGCTTAAAATGTAATGTATTTATTAATATGATATAATCCTGGAGTTTAAAACTTTACAGTATGTAGTATGTGTTGAATTGCATTATATACCTTAAAATCATACACAAAAACGGAAAAACTTGTGACTTGACTTTATTGATCAGTCCCTTTCATAAGGGTTGGGCAATGGTGTTATATACATGGCGTCAGCTGTTTCAACAAGAACACATTTTTTTTTGATCATGTCAGGCCAGACAGCATTAACAGTTTCCGTTTTTTTAACAACATACAGAAAAGTACTTTGTACATTGATTTGTGAATCTTTACATACAGCCCTGTCTGATTTACTAAGTACCTCAACTAAAACACAACATAGTTTGCCACATGAACAAAAAGCAGGAGTTTGATGTGAACATGTTTGTTTAAAAACAACTAAGTCAATAATTAAACAAAATGTACCATCTTTCAAGCATGCAGCACTATTGTATCTCTTCTTTAGTCTGTCATAGTTTTCACTGTGATACACAACTCCATTGACCAAAAAACGGTTGTAAGTCCAAAAACAGTTGCTTGGATTTCCACACAACTTTTCAATGGCAAGCCTATATGACATTTTTATACTTGTCTGCACCAGGGGATGACCCAAACCTCTGACATTTTCATTTAGTATTTCACAATTGTCCATTTTCCTTTTACTAAAGTAAAGTTCTTCAACAAAAGATCGAACCTGTTCATGGTGTGGGTGGATTGTCTTCTTAGCCCTTTCTGGCAATTCTCTCCACAACAGAAATGTTCTGACTATTTGGGAGGGGACATACCGTGTTCCATGAAAATACTTCATGAGAGTACCAATATTGGATTCAAATGAGAAGGTTGATGTGGCCCATAATGGCCCCCATTGTTTGACACTTTGAGCAGTGTGGGTTAGCAAGTGGATATTAAAAGTCATGTTGTTTTTCCCATACAGTCTTTGGAACACAATGACAAATTTCTTTAGTGCTAGCTCTGCTATCAAGATGCTTTTGGTTGTTATGGTATCCTGCAGCAATGTATATATACCAAACACTAGTAGGAACAAATGGTTCCAAAATCTTGCAGGGAGTATGCCCTTCAATACAGGTAGAGAATAGAAGAGGAGAAATCCTCGCCACTCTGAAGCTTTCCAGAACTTCCTTTCAGTCAGTGACCTTGGTGTCCGAGTAATCTCAACTGGTGGTTTGATTTTTAGAAGTCGCCTATCAACTTCATCAATCTCTTTACCCATGTACCAGGGGTAATCACTGTTTGTTGTATCAAACCACAGTGTAGAAAGTTGTCGAGTGACTCCAAGGCACACATTGTGTTGATACTCAGGAATGAAGCCATTTATCACTTGGAAGTGCTGAAGTTTCATTAAAGGCGATGGCCCTTTGACTCCATACACTGGCTCATCAGGTGTACCTGACATTGCATGACTAAGATGATCCCTCTCATTTCTAAGTGGGGGTTCAGGTTGTTCACATGGATATGATTTACCACCTCTGTGCAAGCAAAAATCGCAGCCGTAAAAACCATTGAACTGTTTGGTGTTGCGAAGCAATGGACGAGCCACAGAATCAGAGCTACAAATCAGAACAAAGACTTTGGAAACATGACTGTGTCCTAGTCTGTCTTGCCAGTCAATACCTTCAGTCTCTAATAATGAGGCTTCTTTCACAAATGGTGCCAGTAATGTGAACATAGATGGTTTTGTTGACCCGAACCATAATGCTGACATCAAAATATGTTTTTTTCTTATTTCTGGTTCCAGTTCAATTATCTGGCACTGAATCGGCCAAATGCTGCATTTAGAGCTTTTGAACACTGGTGCACCATCGCAGTTCCAAATCAGGGTCAAATCATCTTTTCCAAGTACTCCATTGTCACACAATTTTTGATATTCTTCACCAGACTGTATGTCAGTAAAAATACCAGAAGATCTACTTTTTTCAGTAAGACTGACATCATGTTCCTGCAGAAGTTGTTTAATCTGTGCATGAAGAGGAACTACCAGAAAGTAGAAGCCCTTTTTTAAACTTGTGTTAGCATCAAATACTGTGTTGCAACTGGTACAGTGAGAGGGACAGTGAGCACTAATGCCAAGGTATGCCACACAGTTTTCACAATAAAAATGAACTTCATACTGTGATGAACTTCCAAATTCTTTGTGGAAAAGGTAATGTGAGGGTGGAATCAAACCTGGAAACATTAAGTTGAACATTTTTAGTAAATGAGTAAGTGCTTTGCCTGTTAAGTTGTTACGCAGCACATAGGACATTAGCATCAATAAACTTTCTCCCTTTGAAACAGGTGCACCAGGATATAAGGGCTTGTCACCATCTGCTTGGTCTTTGGTGCCCTATGGATACAAAAAAAAAAGATAGAAAATCATGTATAAATTAGAATGGGTAACAGTTAACACATACAGCATGTATTATCATTATTATGTAGTATTGTCTCCAAATGTTCCAACTGAATGTAAGGTGCAAGCTGTCTCTTAACAAAGTGTTATTGAGGCGCTGTCTACGTACTCCTGGAAATTCAGGTTCATTTCCCCTTGTACTCCTCTCCATCATGTCATCTTCGTCATCAGAATGGTTTTCAGCTTCATCTACAAGTGCACCATTCAAGACCTCTTCAGAATGTGGCAGAGCTATGTCATTCTGGTTGGCAAAGGAAAGGGATCACTTGAAATAATCAATTAAAACATTAAAAATAAAGTATATATAAACTACCCCATAGATTCTGCATTCACCTCTGAGGTCTCCACATTCGATGGTCTTGTGGTTGGCTTCTCAGGGGTGAATTCGTCATCTTCATTTTCACTGCTAGGAGTGTTACTCCAGTAGTCTTCTGTGTCAACATGGTTATCTTCATCATCACTCTACATGTGAACAAAGAAAATAAAATTCAAAAAATCAAGTTTATACAACAATGACTGAAATTGCGCAGGCAGTTTACTCTAACTTTTGGTTTTTGATGGCAATGTTGTCTTTTGTCTACACTTTGGTTTGGCTAGAGCAGGGGTGTCAAACTGATCCGTGAAAGGGCATAGTTGAACAAAAACCTGCAGCCACACAGCCTTTTCACGGATCAGTTTGACACCCGTGGGCTAGAGGATAGCTCTAAATGCACACATGTGTGGTATGAATGTACTCATCTATTACAGCGAACCTCTAACTATATACAGTGGTACCTCTACTTACGATATTAATTGGTTCTGGAAGTAGTTTCGTAACCTGAAACTTTCATAAGTAGAGACGTGTTTTTCATGTAAAGGTCTTAATCCGTTCCAAGCCCCCCAAAATTTGAACATATTTTTATTATAAATTATAAATAATACATGAAATGACATGAAAACCTGTAAGAAATACATGTTCAAACTAGAAAAGCACTCAGAGAGCGCAGACCTCCATCAAGCGCAACAATTATCGAAAATTTGAAAGTGATCCAGAATCCAGGATTTCTCCTGGATCACCTCCAAAATCAGATAATCTTCCTTTTCACATTTCCAACAACTACTTAAAATTTCATCAAAATCCATCCATAACTTTTTGAGTTATCTTGAACACAGAGACAGACAGATAAACACTGGCAGAAACATAACCTCCTCGGCAGAGGTAAAAATTGTTTGTTTACCTGGGTTGCTGTACGCTCATCCAGACAAGGGGCCCTCCTAGCCAGTAGGCTGGTTGTGGAAAAGTTCTCAAGATGAAGTTCATCTTCACTGCTGGAATTGTTGAATTCTTCCTCTCCATTGGTTGAAGTGTTACTCATGTGACCATCTGTGTTGATGCCAATATCAAGACTGGTATTCTACAGTTTAAGAGAAAGACAATGAGCAACTGAATGAATTCACTCCTTTTATGTCAAGTCCAATCAACAAATCATAAATGGAGAAGGTGTAAACTTCAATTTTCAGACAACTTCCATGCTTTCCACTGCAACTGCTTGTTGTGTCATGTGAGAAAAATAAGTCAGTGTGTGTAAGTCATGTGGCATGCCAGGTGCTTATAATAGTTGAGGTGCTCAAAGCACAATTTAGGAAAGATTCTTAAACTTTAATCAAGCAGGATCATGAAGGTTACCCTAATACATAGGGGACTGTATACTGGCAACACAACAATTCCACTTAGACTCAAATTCGGCGTGTACTTTTCAATTCAATTTTACTTATATAGCGTCTGTTACAATGACAATTGTCTCTAGGCGCTTTACAGAGACCCAGAGCATGACCCCCGAGCAAATATCATCATACTTTTGCATATTTACCTGTTGAAGAGCAGAATCCAAAAGCCTAGGTGTGGAAGAGCTCCCTCTGTTTACATCATCTGTAACATCTCTATGGGAAGCAGTGGGCTGTGGGGTAATGTGATTTTGTAGTTTGTTCTGTAGTTCCCTATCCTGGAAAGGCGGGGTGTTCAAACATATGTCAGATACTACACATGCATATACTGGATGATGGGTAAGAATAAAACATTAATTCATCCTTGACTAATATCATCCAAATTAATTTGTACCTACTCCGAAAAAAAATTGTCTGATAAAAAGGACATCTCAAACAGTGGCAAAATGTTACCTAGTGTCCCTAGGATCATTCCTACATACAGTATACCATTATTATTTGTGGGAGCTTTGTGCCTTCCTACCCCCAGGAAGCCCTAAAATTGGTGAATTATAAAAGGCCTCTGAATGATATCATATATGCTCAAATATGCTTCCCAAACACATTCTAAAGACTTTCTTACTCATTAATACAGTAGTAATGATAAATTAAAAACATTTTAATGTTGTTGTGTGGTAATATAATAATAATAATAATGATAAATTATTATTATTAATAAAATATATATAAATACAATAATACTAGTAGGAGTGAATGTGAGTGTTTTTCTACTAGAAAATGGCCTGAGAAATTCACAAAATTGCCGGGGCGACCTCAAATTCAAATGAGAAAAAAACTGTTAGAGCAAAATTCAATGACCGCCAACGGTACCGCACAAAGGTATACTTGTATTTTGGGAAGATATATATATATATATATATATATATATATGTATATGAATCGTTTCCTTTGAAAACAGAACCAGATTCAACTTTTCCTTTACTGCCAACTTTATTGAGAATAAATTTCACCTGCATTGAAAGTGGCTAGCTGTTTAGATCTTAGACACATAACAGTTTTAAATTATTATCTGTTACTTACTTTTACTTTCCATCTGTACTTGGTAGTCCTTGGAACCTCTGCTGTGTTATCTTCCAAATATCTTTTATAAGGTCCACGCCGTTTCGCCATGTTACCTCTAATGAGCGGGTTCAGCTTCCAGCTCCACTGCAACCTTGTCCGCTCAGGACAGGAGCTAATACCGCCCGCCAGAGAAATATCTGAGAACGTTACACTTCTGGCCTTGGCCCCGCCCCCTCCTAGCAGCCAATGGCAGCCGCCCAATTTTAAACTGGCCAATTTTACACTTCTGGCCTTGGCCCCGCCCCCTCCTGGCAGCCAATGGCAGCCGCCCAATTTTAAACTGGCGCTCACCGCGCCAATAGGTAAAATCAAAACGGTCTCGACTGGCTCTCAACGAGGAAAGGAGAAGGAACAGAGGACATATCCAAGCTAAAACGTGATTTCCAGCATTATATATCACAATGGCATTTGCCATTTATTATTTCAAGGACAAGACTGTGGAAGTTGGGAAGATTTCATGGATGAGTACTGAGGACCAGCAACAATGTCCTAAAGTTTTCACTCGGTGCCCTGATCTAGAAGAAGAAGACGGATGGATAGAGATAAAGTGGGACATGAGAGGCAGAAAAAAGTCAGCCCCAGCCTTTTTCCCAGCAAAGGTTTTGATGGTTGGTGGTAAGTAGTTAATTATATTGCTTTTGAGTTATAGCATTCAATGTTCTCTAAGTGGCCTACATATTCTAGGATGATAAAGCTAAAACATTGGCGTTTTTTTCAAAACAGAAAACACTTGACCTGGGCATTTTTTAAAAGATAAAAAGCTGACGAGTTGAGAAAATTGACCCTTTTTTGGCGGTAGATGGCAAGGAGGTTGGGCACCGAAAAAAGATTGCAAGTAGGAATTGGTTCCTAACGTTCGGTTTTGGTTGGTTTTTTTTTTGAAGATTTTTAAATTTCGATTCTTTTTTTCGGTTCCTAAATGTCCGCGCTATTTTATTATTATTATTATTAAATGCACTAGTTTGTTGATGTTACTCAGGCTGGCGTACTCAACTCCGCGCTAGTGTCGAGGTCACGTCCGTCCGACAGGACTTCACTCGCCACAACATGGATCCCAGGAGACGCCGCTCTCGAGTTTGGCTGCATTTCAGTCCAGGAAATGACGGCTACCTGAGATCCCACAAACGTGTACTTTCATCTTTGTTTCTTACAGACAACTACAGTGATCTTTGCAAGAAGAGAGAGGAATTCATTAAGGGTGAAGACATCTGGCAAGAAGCAACCAAGAGGAAGAGTAAGCCGAACAGCAAGTGGAGAGATGTGGAAGAGGATCACGAAGTTCCATCAAAAAAGGTAGGTACCTTGATAAATACCTTGATATTACACTAGCTGATTGTGAGTGTCATTTCTTTGTCATTTATGGTGTGCATAAAACAAAACTCCACAATTATATTGTTGTTTTAAGTTACACATTTTTTGAATCTAGGTTTGATCCATCAATGCAGTTAATTCTGTAAATGCCGCTAAATCATTGTAACATGGATGCTATTACATATGCCTGTTATAAACATACAAAACTGTATTATAATTTCGATAGAAGAGAAAGAAGTCAACGCGTGCTGTAAAAGATTCGACAAACCAAATGATAGAAGAGCTAAAGAAGCAGCTGGCAAACAAAATTTCCTCAGAGGTAAATTATTTGACTATTATGATATTTTAAGTCGAATCAATAATTATGGTGTGGATTTCCTTCCTGATACTGATTCTTCCTGATTTTCTGCCTGATTCTTTCATTTATTTCATGTGTTTTGGTGTAGTCGGATAACTCAAATGAGGAGTCAACAGATGAGGAGCAGCTGCCAAGAAACTGGAGAACAGCACAGAAGAAAATTAAAAAGCTTCAGGGTGAAATCGAGAGCCTGAAAGCAGACCGCTGGAAAGAGATGCTAGATGCTATGACAAGTACGTATTTTCTGTCTATCAATTCAAGTAGCCTAAAGCAAAAAATAAAACATCAGCATTTAACGAGTGAAGATTTGTCTAAAATTTTCATATACTCCCATACTGTCTTGTTTTCATCCCCTTTACAGAGCTCCCAGCAGTCGTAACAAAGCTGGAAGAAATCATAGAAAAAATCCCACTTCAAATCTCAACTCCTGCATCCACCTGCTCAACACCCACACAAGACCGACAAATTTGGGCATCTGCCTCTCCTGAAGTTCTGTCTGACCCTGATGATATGGTAAATACCTCAAAATACATTGATCATGTATGTGTTTATGTGGGTTAAGATTTGCTATACAATTTCCCTTTACACTTTGTGATTGTACACATATCTAAGAAAGAAACCATATTCATCAAATTTGTACTGGATGTATACAAATCATGATGGGTTTGGAAGTGTTATAATGATGCCCCCAAATTTCTCATCTTATGGATTTAGTATGGGTACAGATTATAGGCCTATGCATATTCACTGCACTGATGAATAGCTTGATTTACAAACAAAATTTTAAGTAATTGTTTCATCATTGATTCTCTCAACAATTGAATCATAGGCAACTAGACTTAGATTTGTCTAGAAGACGTTTGGCCTCTTATCCAAGCGGCTTCATCACTTCTCAATGCATCAGTCTGACCAGTTCGCACTAGTCAGACAAACAGTGGGGTATGACTCAGGTTTGAGCACCCACCACTTTTCAAAGACAATACTTCGATAGTGGAGTTTGGCTGGACCCTTTGTTTGGGTCAGGAGAGCCACACCAGTGAAAGGACAGTCGTTAGGAGTGATTGGAACACTGGTGGACAACCTACATGCGATTTAAATAATTTAAACAACATTTCCACCAACTGACACTCATTAAACAGTGAATTTCCACCGACCTACAGTGCGTCATTCTCTCACGGGGCGCTCGGCAAAGCGCCCCTGACCTGCAGCTAAATAGCCAATCCGGTTATGGTTGCTAGGTAAAAATGATTGATAATTGGCCTATCAACGTCACCAAATTTAACGCCGATGGGGCGCTGGAAATGTCGCCCCAACAGCTACGTAAAATGCGTGAAGGTTTATGAGCTAGAGCTACGTGAAGGGCCAGCGGTAGTTTTATTTCGTAGAGCGACTCCCAGACTCTGTCCTACGTCGGGAGAAAAAAAATACGGCGACGAGGAAGAGAGATGGCGACAACTGGAGTTCAAGAGCAGCTTCCACCTAATTCGGTGAAATCATTATTAATGTTCCCTTTTGTGAGACGGACGACGGAGAAAAAAAACTTCTCGTTAAGGAGCTGGGACCCGACAAGCCTGAAATTAACATTTTCCAGTAAAACGAAGGAGAAAGGTAAATCATACAAACTGAGTTTTTGTCAGAGTTGGTTAAACCCTGAGACGTGGCTGGCAGGTTGTGGAGCAGCTGATGCACTTTTCTGTTTCCCCTGTATCCTCTTCAGAAGTGACAGATGTGATTGGACTTGGACAAAGACTGGACTAACTGACTTAAAGCACCTCTGAACGGTTCAAGAAACATGAGAGATCCAAAGTTCACATGGAAAACTGCGTAAAGCTAGCTGTGCTCGGAAAGATTAGCATAGCAACGCAGCCAGATGATGGGCACTACATTACTGAAAGAAGGCACAATGAAGAGGTAGATAAAAACCGTAATATTGTGTCCAAGATAATCAATTGTGTTAAATTTTGTGGTGCTTTTGAATAAGCAATGTGGGGACATAATGTCAGCTAGTCCTGGTACTGAGGTCAGCTAGTCCTGGTACTGATGTCAGCTAGTCCTGGTACTGATGTCAGCTAGTCCTGGTACTGAGGTACATTGATGGACGCAACAATATACAGGAGCGGTTCTATTGATTCATCAAGCTACCCAACAGCTGTGCGGATTCAACAGCTGGTGTCTTATTGGAGAGGCTGCACAGCATCCTTCCGGAGGGACAATTTACCCCTTGATTGTATATTATTTGATAGCATAAAGTCTAACATAGCTGTAAATTGTTACTTCTTATTTGAAACTGGAAACTGAAATTAAATTATTATTGTGGACCTGTTGTCATTTTCCGACTGTTCATTTTAATGCTTATGCTAGATTAGGCAGGGAAAAATGTTGGCACACCAGCCTCACCTAGATTTTTTTTCACCAGCCGCCACTGGTCGGCCTTCAAGGTGCTTTGCAGTGGATCTTCTGGAAATGACCCGTTGTGTTCCTCAAACCTGTCCTGCAACAAGGTTACACACACAAGATGGTCCGTGAAGGAGAAGCGCTCCTTGGTGTGTCCCAGGATGGTGTTGCAGACCTACAGAGTGAAGAATACAAAAATATATATAGAAAAAATAAATATGCAATTAATTTAATTTTGTTGACACTGTTACTCTCTGTAGCTGCATGATTTTGGAAAAAATATCTTGATATTATTGACTACTGCAATTGTGATGTGATTTTAAATATTTCTGAATAATTTTCATTGTCATTAAACAGTTAGATTAATTGTGATTATGTGACTGGCTGGAACATCTCTGCAACATGACAATGATACAGTTGTGATAGAAAGTATATATACCCCTTCACTTTTTCCAAACTTTGTTGCATAATAGTCAATTTAAAATAGATAAATTGATCTTTTCCCCATCAATATGCACACAATACATCATAATGATGAAGCAAAAACAAGTTTTTAGAAATGTTTGCAAATTCATGAAAAATAAAAAAAATGAAATATCACATTTGTATAAGTATACATACCCTTCACTCAGTATGGAATTGCTTCCAAACATGCTTCAACACCTTGCAAAGCTATGTGGCTTTCTGTGTCATGCTGTTGTCAAGATGGCTGCGGCTACTTTTATGCCGTTTGCATTTTTCAGAGAGATGTTTCAGGTCTCTGACCCCCGTTGTTGTCCACAGACGTTCAGTGCCAACACTTTGAAAAAGCAAGCAGGGAAAGCAATAAAGAGCATCGCTAACTTCACATCCAGCTAGCCAACTGTGTTTGGCTAGCACAGGCGGGAAAAGCTTAACTCCGTCCACGGTCACTTGCCTGTTGCTGGATTTTTAGGTCTGGTTGGTCCGGTCCAAGCTCCTTAATCAGCTTCTTTTCCTCCGGCGAACGCCTCGTGAAATTATTATTTTGTAACGAAACGACCGAATTTAGTTTTTCTGCTGCCATTGTCTCCTGTCTTGTCATTGTGACTCCGTTTGTATCCGTATGCGAATGAGAGATGCGGTCGCACGTCTACACCACTTTTTTAAAAACAGTCATATTTTCACCGTCTTTAGTCCGGCAAACATTATAGTATTCAAACTACATCAATTAGAAATATGTGATTTAATTGTGGCACAATCTTACCTCGGGGAAACATGAAGTTCCTTTTTTTTTTTTGTTCGTTTTGTAATTTAAATCAGTTATATATGATTACATATATTGTCAAATGCTTGAAAATACTTCTTTACTTAGCAATGAAGGACAATCATACTTGTTTCTTCTATAAATGATAAACTAAACAAAACCTGGAAAAAAATTGTGAGAGGAAATCAGATGCACAGTGACGTGTCTGTGCTTTATAAGAGAGAAACAAGCGCTTGTGGAGCATGTGAGTAATGTTTTCATATTTTCATTGGTTAATATTTGAGTGTCCAGATTTTGAAGCAGACTGAGAAGTCTGAGGGGTATCTCATTTTCTTCAACAAGGTCAAGTAAACTATGTTGCCTGGAGTCAACATGGTGCCATAAAGGGTTAAGGTCTTATTTTGTGTAAATCTTATTCTGTGGATGCATAACTCTGAACACTTTTTACCAGCACAATTTCATATTCCTTAAGAAGATTCAAGGATCAGCTTCCTCTGTTCTCA
Source organism: Hirundichthys speculiger (assembly GCA_018398805.1). NCBI lineage: Eukaryota > Metazoa > Chordata > Actinopteri > Beloniformes > Exocoetidae > Hirundichthys > Hirundichthys speculiger. Next base: position 22,502 of record JAGFBZ010000122.1, read on the forward strand.
GCTGCCTTACTGCTCTTTGTGACTTCTGCCAATCTCTGAATGAACTCTGAACTTTTAAACCATATTTACCAAGTTAAATTATCGGTCAGTAAACTACTGCTGTAATAGTAACACTTAACATGAGCTTTCCTGTTGTTACAACCAGCCCAGAGACAGTGTTATTTAAATACTTTAAGGCTTGTTAAAAAAAAAAAAAAAGTAATGCATATCTTTTTCTCATTACTTACTGTATATGACTGTTAAAAAGAGCCAGAAAAAAGTCAAAGGACAAAAATAGTTCAAGTATTGTCTGTGGGTTTAAATGAGAGGATGGAAGTTGGCTCAACATTTATTGGAAACCCCTGATTTTGCAACAGATTAATGCTTATTAATGACATCATTAAAATATTCTCAGATCCACAGTAGTTAATTTTTATGAGATAATCATGTTCTTATACCACAAAAATTATACAGTGGGGCCAAAACGTATTTAGTCAGCCACTAATTGTGTAAGTTCTCCTACTTAGAAAGATGAGAGGTCTTTCATTTTCATCACAGGTCCACTTCAACTGTGAGAAACATCCATCCATCCATCCATCCATCCATTTTCTATACCCGTTTCATCCTCTGAAGGGTCACGGGGATCTGCTGGAGTCTATCCCAGCCGCCTACGGGTGAAAGGCAGGGTTACACCCTGGACAGGTCGCCAGTCCATCGCAGGGCCACATGCAGACAACCACTCACTCATTCACTCACTCACTCACTCTCTCCTACGGGCAATTTAGAACCACTAATTAACCGGACATTCATGTCTTTGGACTGTGGGAGGAAGCCGGAGTACCCGGAGGAAACCCACGATAGCACGGGGAGAACCTGTGAGAAACAAATAAGAAAAAAGGCCTGGAAACACATTGTAGGATTTTTTTTTTTTTAAGATTTATTTGTAAATCATGGTGGAAAATAAGTATTTGGTCAATAACAAAAGTTCAACTCAATCCTTTGTGACATAAACCTGTTGTCCACACAGATCTCCTCTACAGCAGTAATGTTTTTGTTCTGTTTGCTGGGCAACATGGACTTTCAACTCCTCCACAAATCTTCTATAGGCAGGGGTCTCAACTGATCCATGAAAGGGCCGTGTGGCTGCAGGTTTTTGTTCCAACCATGCAGAAACACAGCTGACTTGTTTTAATCAATCAACTAGTTGTCTTCACTGAAGGTCTGAACCAGTTCAGTTGATTGAATGAAACAAGTCAGCTGTGTTGCTGCGTGGTTGGAACAAAAACCTGCAGCCACACCGCCCTTTCAGGGATGAGTTTGAGACCCCTGTTCTATAGGGTTGAGGTCTAGAGACTGGCAAGACCACTCCAGGACCTTGAAATGCTGTTTAACGGAGCCACTCCCTCATTGCCTGAGTGGTGTTTTTGGGATCGCTGTCATGCTGGAAGACCCAGCCACATCCCATCTTCAATGCTCTCGCTGATGGAAGGAGGTATGGGCATAAAATCTCACCCTACATGACCTTGTTCATTCCTCCTTGAACACGGATCAGTTGTCCTGTGCCCTTTGCAGAAAAACGGCCCCAAACCATCTTTCCAATCCCATGCTTCACAGGAGGTTTGGTGTTCTTAGGATTCAACTCAGCATTCTTCCTCCAAACATGACATGTTTTTACCAAAAAACTCTATTTTGTGTTCATCTGAGCACATTATATTCTCCCAATCCTCCATATGCTCTCTTCAGATGGGCCTGAACATGAACCGTCTCAGCAGGGCACAGCATGGCCCTTCAGGATCTGAGTCCCTCTCAGCGTAATGTTACTGCTCGTGGCCTTTGGGACTTTGGTCCCAACTCTATCAGGTCATTCATCAGGTCCCTCATGTAGTTCCAGGATTTTTGCTTAAGTTCTTATATTTGACCCCACAGGATGAGATCTTGTGTGGGCCCCAGGTCGAGGAAGATCATCAATTGTCTTCTATGTTTCCATTTTCACACCGTTTTTATTCAGCAGGTCTACAGTTTTCTTCCTGGTGTCCTTCAATAGCTCTTGGCCATGGTTGAGTTTGGAGTCTGACTATTTGAGGTTTGGGCAGTGGCTTTTATACAGCTAACGAGATCAACGGGTGCCATTAATACAGGTAAGAAGTGGAGGACAGAAGGGCTTCTAAGAAGACGTTAAGCTGTAAGAGCCAGAAATATGGCTTTTTTTGTAGGTGACTAATACTTATTTTCCATAATTTACAAATAAATTCTTTAAAAAAAATCCTACAATGTGATCTCCTGGATTTTTATTTTTCATTTGTCTCTCCTAGTGAATTGGACCTATATGAAAATTACAGACCTTTTTCATCTTTCTAGGCAGTGTTGTCTAGTCTGCGATTTTTAAATTTTGTCTCAGTCTAGTTTCAATCACGGTGTACTTTTTTCCTATTTATCTAACTAATCTTTTTTTTTTAGTCTAGTTTTTAGTCGACTAAAAGTCAAGCATTTAGTTTTTATTTTAGTCCACGAAACCATGAATTTATTTTAGTTTAGCAACAAAATTATTGTCATTTTAGTCTAGTTTTAGTCTGACATTATTTTAGCCATTCACAAGACAGTTTATAGCATTTTGTATCATCCTTTTGATAAAATGACAATTTTAACAAACGTCCAAAAGGGAACCTAAATTAACTTAAATTTGCATATTTATTTGGAATCAACAATTCACACATTGATGCTTTTATTAAAATAATAAATAATCTGAGGTGACAATATGAAATAAAATAAAGTTCCTAATGGACTTAACCACTTATCCCCAGTATCCATTCTGAGGGGTAAATAAAAGCTAAATGCCTGAGTTGGAGGCTGGAGCCAGTCTGCCAGAGCTCTATTTAGTCTCAACTCGACCCAAAGTACTAGCCCTAGCACAGACTCTACAGAGCCATGTTTACTAGAGTTCAAGTGGGCTATGAAATTAAATTGTAACATAAAAGAAATACTCTGAGGTCAGTGTTAATAAAAAAAAGGAACCCTGTGAATATAACAAAATTGTCTCTGTATGAACATCAGCATATTGGCAACTTCTTATTTTTGATATTTTCTCTGACAATTATAGCAGACCTATGTTCAATTCTTACAAGCCAAACATTCAAATTCACGTATCTAACTAACTTCTTGGAGTCAGACCTATACTTCAGACTTATACACTCAACCACTGGGTCCACTCACAAAGTGTTTAGCAACTAATTCACGTGGCATATACATTTACTGTATGAAGATGGGTCAACCTATACTTAAACTTAAACACCAACCACTGTGTTCCACTCACCAAGTGTTTAGCAAACTAATTCACGTGGCATATACATTTACTGTATGAAGATGAATAAGGCGAGCTTGCTAGAACTAAGGCATTGGAAAATGGGTGTCTTTTTTAACTTGCAATGAAACTGAAACCAGGATGGATTTTGAATCCCATTTCATGTGTTAAGTTGTTTTAATTCCAGCACTCTCTTGATCGTGGCTCCTTCTGATCATTGCGACAACTAGCTGGAGGTATGGACCCGCAGGGTCCTCTCCGAGGTTCCGTACCTAACGGGAAAAAAGTGGAACATAGAACCAGAGACTTTTCATAATGATTGCATTAGCAACATATAGCACAAAACATGCTTACAATTTAGATAGACATCTTATCATTTCATTTACTGCTGTCACCAGCAATATTTTGCAATAATCACATTTAAATAATGAACTGAATATAATATATGTATATTATATTAATATAATATACTGAAATAAGTATTGTGACTGAGAACAGACTGACCTTTCAATCACGACTTCTGCCCTTCTCCCTCTTCTTCGTCTTCGTCAGAGCTGGTTTCACTGTCCTCTTTTCATCTTTCTGACGGAAAGCAGCAACCATGTTGCTTCCATTATCTGTGATGACAGTGATGAGTTTTTTCTTTTGGGATCCCTCTTGTTCTGTGTTGACTCCTAAACAAGAGCAGCAATCCTTGGCAGTGTGTGGGGGCCATTAGCTTAGGTTCGGTATGGTTCTGCTTATTGTCTTCTGAGTTAAAATAATGGTAAATGGACTTACATTTCTTAGCGCTTTTCTAGTCTACTGACCACTCAAAGCGCTTTACAGCATGTGTCACATTCACCCATTCATGCAACTTTACACACTGATGGAGGCTACCATGCAAGGTGCCACATGCTCACCAGGAGCACTTGGGGTTTAGTATCTTGCTCAGGGATACTTCGACATGTAGCCAGGGGAGCAGGGAATTGAACCAGCAACTTTCCGTTACCGGACAACCCCTCTGAGCCACAGCCCCCCTCAAGCACAACCTGCACTGATGGTAAGAGAGGATGCTGTGAGACCCTTTTTAGTCCAAATATCTAAACCAATGCTTATTTTGTGTGCCTTGGACAGTCGTTATTTGAATTTGTCCTTTTCGTCCATGTAGGCTTTGTTCACTGAATTTGTAATTTTTTTTCTTTTTGGCAAAGTGACTCTTCTATCCATCCTCTCCATCATTATGGCAAAATAACCTTATTGTCTTCATCATATTTTTATTTTTCCTAAATAATATGTGAAACATAGGGGTTGTCTTTTAATCAGTCGTCCTGTATTTGGCCAATAGTGTACTTACTTGTGTATTTTGTTGTTTGCACTGTGTGCACTTTCCTGTTGCTTTAACTATATAAATTCCCTGTTTGGATAAATAAAGGATTATCTTAACTTTATTTTATCTTAGATAACACCTTTCTTACAGGTCTTAATTATATTTTTTTGAGTTGGCTCAAGTATCATATGATTTAAGTAACATACTTCGAAAGTTAATATGAATTGATGCTGAAGATGAACACTATCTACCTGGATCCTCTGTTGGACTGAAAAGAATCTGCCAGTGACTGTTGTTTCAGGGTTGAAGGTCTGTCAGGACCAGGGAATGGGGGACGTCTCTCCTCTTCTCTCCGTTTCTGCAGCTCTTTGTTTTCCTAGCATGGTTTTTCATGTGCTTATATAGATTTGTGGTGTTTCCACAGTATTTTACTGACTTTTTGCAGACTACACAACTTGCCGTTGCTTCGTCTTCGTGATTGAAATACAGCCAGACCGCACTCCTTTTTCTTTCAGCCCTCCTACTTGCTCTGTTGTCCCTCTCTGTGATTTGTTTCGATGAGGGGGGAGAGAGAGCTGAGTGATTGGGTCCGGGGGGAGGGCCAGGCTGAGTACCTGAATGCATGCCACCACGTGACGGTACAGTGAAAAGACGAGAGGGGAGGGGGGGAGGACACAGCGCCAGCGTCTCAGGAACAGACTTCAATGAATTCACACTTTGCAGCAGTCAGCGCTCGTGGGAGAGGAAAAAAAAAGCTTGAGGATCGATCTTTTTACACGAGTATCATTTGATATCAATACCAACGTTTGGTATCGAATTATCGATATTTAGATCAATCCGCCCACCTCTACTTTGTACTGTATAAACACCTGTTTTATTCACATTGAAAATCATGTGTGGGGAGGAATTTATGTCTGTCAATGACAAGGAGAAAGGGAATCCAAAATACTTAATCTTAGAGAATAAAAGCAGAATAAAACACATGCATTGGAAGAATGAATTCTGTCACCTGTCCATGACTAGTGCCAGATTATCAAAGAACTCCCCAAGAGTCGCTCTATTGAAGCCAGTGGCCTTGCTTCAGTGGGAACTTCCCTCTGAGAACATCCATTGGAATTTTTCAATAGCCAGATACATCATCATCTTGGTCTCATGATATCAAGAGTTTTCTCATTCACATTGAACCAGAACTTTAGTGGTCTATTCCTATGACTCGTTTTGTTTTTTGTATTCAGAGATTTGGATTTAACTTTCCCCTTTTGTTTTTCATTTAAAATAGTTTAACTGTGTGTGGATTCACCACCTGAGGAAAAACTTAAAGGAGCTTACAGACCTGCTGAATGCTACTTTCTGTGCACGTCATCTCGGGAGCCCGACTTAAAAAAAAAAAAAAAAAAACACTAACTAGTTGTTTAGCATGCAGTTTTTGAAAATGGACAGGAAAAGTAACTGATGAGACAACACCCCAGTCTCCTTTACTTTCAACAAGACAACATTTGTTTGTACACAAATCTAACTTTTTGATAATTTGATCAAAAATATAAATTCCATGAAAATATCAATATTAATTAAAAACTATATTAAAACAACCCTAGTTCTACAATCGGCATTAATAATTCACCTGAAATGTGAGAAAAGCCTTGAGTTTTAAAGCAAATCCCAAGTATAAAATTAATATCACATTAAATATGAAATCTTAAATATATGAAAAGTGCTTTAAGAGGCACGAATCAAATAAACATCTTGAATATGAAAATGTACAAAAATAAGTAAATATTAAATCTAAAGTATTAAAGGGTCTTTAGTTATATTGAAAATCAGCAACTTTTAAATTTAAATGTTTCCAGAACAGTCAAAATGCAACAATGCTGCATAAAATTTCAAAAGTATGGTGTCCTTTCAAGACAGGAAAAAAGCAGTGTGTGTGACAGTGTTAATCAGGTGGCAACTTTGACACAGTGAGGGCCACAAATATTTATCACTACCAAAGGGCCGCATTTTGACCGGCACTTTCACCATCAGGATATAGGAAATTATACCTACAAATGAACTAATATACATATATAATTAAGTAATTAATTTATTATACCACATGCATGCATTTGTTTCACATCCAAATGATTTAATAAGCTTCTATTCATTAAGAACTCAATACAGAACATTATTCCCATTTATGAGTGATAACCACTTTTTTCAGTAATATTGGTTCTTAATTTGGACGACCAGATGAAAGCCTTCTTTGAACGGCGAGTTTATGCTGAAACGCATTTATGTGTGTAAGGTCTGACACATTTGGCCTCTCCCCTGCAACTGCACGTTCAGGTGATTAGGTGTGAGGTGATGTAGTAGGAGGCCAGTCACAGACAAAATCTGTATCCTGAGTTTGCTGCAGTAGAACTTGATCACATCGAAGCTGTCCTCAAAAAACGGGATTTCATTGCGCAGCGCAAAAACTCTCAAGACACTTCCCGCGGCTCGCATCTGACCTCGGTGTGATCTGTGGTCTCATAAGGCGCTCACTTCACCAGAAAGGCTACAAATCTCCGTGATTGAGGGACCCGTTCCCCCCTCGAATCAAATTGGTTAACCTTTGTCACTACTCCATAACTGGCTGAAGTTAGAGTCCTGTAAAATCAAAAGAAATCGGATTAGGCTAAATTCATTTATCCTATCCTTTTAGCCCAAAAATCTCACAAAGATCCCATTATAACCATATTATTGGTTAGCTGGCGTATGTTACCCACCTAATGGGGTGCAGCATTGGACATCCACGCCGCTCTGTTGGAGGAGTCCGGCGAATCCAGTGCGCCTTCCCGCATCGCTGGTGCGCCATCGGTAACAACAGCTGATTTGTCGAAGCCCCGTACATGGACTACACTGTTAACGGCGTTAAATATCCGTCCCTTGGTAGTGTCATGCAAAGACACCAATTAAAAACTCCTCGTCACTTCAAATGAACTGTCAAGCTCTGGTAAAATGAGAAATGGCTTACATCTGTCACATCGTATCTCATCCATCTAAGGAGACTGCAGCGTGCATAACTTGTTTTAGCTCCATCTACATGAGTTTGAATGTCAAAATTCTCCGTGTCACTGTGCGACGGGACAGAGAACAGTTTCAAATTTTTACCAGTTACATCTCCAAGTTTTAGCCATCTCCACGGCACATCGCTCAACCATTTCCATCTGACATGGATTTCTTTGCTTTAGAAAGCTCGAGAGAAAGACATAGGACGCCTTGAGAGACGACTCCTGTGTGTTGTGGCTCTGGTAAAAAGGTTCTGTTGTCGGTGTATTTTTCTTCAGGTCCGCTACGATGGCAGCTCCGGCAGCTCCGGTGTACTTGTCGTACTTGTTTGTGCATGGTGTTGTAGTGGCGACTCAAGTTGAAATCTTTCATGGTGATTTTGTTCCCAGGCACACTCAGCACATAGGTTTGCCTTGAATTCCGTGAAAAAGATAATCTGTTCCCATCTTTTCTGAAAGGCACGGTCTCTTGCTCCAGTTTTCTTTTTGGCCGCTCATTTCTGTCGTCCTCACGGCTGTAATGTAGGAGGCCGGTGGGAAATTTGACAGGAGCCCCTCTCTCGATGGGAGTGTCATTACAATTGGCATCTGGTTCAGATGTAGTCAAACAGCCTGCTTACTGTCGACTTCTATGAAACCAACAATGTTTTGATATTAGAAATTTACCCAAGGGCCGCAGTGAATGAGGACGGGGGCCGCATGCGGCCCGCGGGCCACCAGTTGCCCATGTCTGGTGTAAATGTACATCTTTCAATGATGTCAGTAAAATCACTGAACCTGGGTAAAAAAATTTAAGTTCGCTTTTTCCAGCAAAAAATGGCTCGGCATGAACAACACTCCTTCCTGCAAGCTTTGCCTTCAGCTTCAATGAGGCACAGTCATCAACCTTCCAGGGATATCCAGAGTGCTTTGCCAATTTCACGGTGGTGTCTCAGCAGTTAGAAGTTTAAGTTTTATATAGGCTTTCTTCCACTTCAGCTGTGCCCAAGCACCAATGATAACCTCCTTGAGTGGTCATCTCTACCAGATGAAATTCAGGACTACAACATTTTGGTTATATTAACAACTGAATATACTTACATGTGCAACTATCATTAGGACATGCATTAACTTCCATTTTTTAAAAACCGATGGTAACATTACTTTATATAACTGTAAGCCTATGGAAAAAACACAAAATACAATTTTGAGGTTAAAAGCACGCACATAAACACAACCACACTGCCTACTTCCTTTAACTGGTAAACCACTCTACAAGTTTGGAACATCTTTAAAAAAAGTTTAATATGAATTTTAAGAAATTAAACATTAAGAAAATGCTGTTTCAATAAAGACTAGATTTAATAAAATAAATAACATTAGTAATTACCTCCAGTTGGTGCAGCTGTGTCTGGATGTGATAGCCATATGTGTGACCCCTTAACGTAGGTTACACGATTTTGAGTCAACCTTTAAGGGGACACGCTGTCAGCGCAAGAGACTCAGCAAACGCAGTTTCTTCATCCTTAGAAAAAGAAAAAAGAAATGATTAATCAAGATATACACAACATACACCACACACACACACACACAGACCAGGGTTTCCGTTGTCCGTAATGCCAGACTTTGTCCGGTAAAATATGCCGAAGTCTGTATTTTATAATCTCTCCGGTCAAAATGTCCGGCGAAAAACCCAAGCACAATTTAGTTGTAATAAAAGGGTAATTTCCACATCATTTTATGAAAAAACTAGGGCTGTCAATTTCTCAAAATAATTAATCAGATTAATCGCATGACTTCAAATTAATCACGATTAATCGCAAATTAATCGCATATTTTTATCTGTTCAATCTACCTTATACAGATCTTTTTCAAGTTGTATTACTCTTATTAATACGAGTCCATAGACCAGGAAAATGACCATTAGTCCAGTCCTAGGTCTCTGGCTTCCTGCCTCAGAAATTACTTAAAACAGCTCTACTTGTGTCAAGTCTCTTCATGGCCCCAAAGTCCATCTCTGACATGTTTAGATCCATAGAACCAACTGGACTCTGAGAACCTCAGGTAGTGGTCTCCTGCTGGTGTCCAGAGTCAGAACTAAACAAGGTGAGTGCATTTCAGTTTTATGCTCCTAATATCTGGACCAGTCTTCCAGAAGATGTGACAGACCTGAACTCTGACATGTTCAGACCAGACGAAAACAGTTCTGTTTAGATGTGAAGATGATGACTGAAGTTTTATCTGCATCTTCATTTAATTTAATTAATTAATTTTTTCATTAATTATTTTATTTATTATGATTATTTTATGCTTGTATGGCTGATTCTATTTGCCTTCTTGTGACTGCATCTGTAAGCACTTTGAATTGAATTGCAAATAAAGTTGCCTTGCCTAATCTGAGAGTCACAAATGCTGCCTTTGCAACAATGCATTTTATATATTGCTACAATGCCATCCATTATATATATATATATAAACTCAATATTTTCTTATTTCTTCATACAAAATATTTGTGGTTTTCTTTAAACGAGGGGGGGGGTCTTCTGCATCAGCGCTCTGATTAGCCGTAAGTGACCGGACTCCGGTGGTACTAAATTCANATATCTTCTATCAGTCTGTTGTGGAGAGTTCAGTCCTATCTGCAGTCATCTGTTGGAGGAGAAGCATCAGATAAACTGAACAAACTGAAGAAGAATGCTGGCTCTGTACTGGAGATGATGGAGCTGATGGAGCAACGGAGGATCCTTCATCAAATGAACAACATCATGGAGAACCCTGAACACCCTCTACACCACAGTGATTCAGCAACAGTCTTAAGTCAGAGGCTTCTTCAGAACTGCTGGAACACAGATCTAAAGGATCTGTGGGAGATCCTTCCTGAACCTTCTACTATCAGTCACTGAAGAATCATGACTGAAACAATTTTGTTAATCCCACTGGGATTATGATTATTATTTTTTCAAATGATGTATCCTTCTTTGTATAATCAGCTTGAAAGGCTCCAAAATAGTCCCCAGAACATGTCAATTTAAGCACATTGTGTTTGTAGAGACCTAGATGAATATAAGATAAGTTAAACATCACAGAAGATTGAATATACCTGAGTTACTGTTGCTGTTCTTAGCGGCACGACATCTTTTCCCTTCCTGATTTTTTTAATTGGTGAAAGCTAAAGGGAGAGAAAATATATTAAAGCAACCAATAAAAAAAAAAAAGAGAGTAAATAATACTATACAGCTCTATATGGAACAAACCTGTGTAACCTCCACCGTCATAAACCCTGCAGTGTCCCTGGCTTCACCGAGGCTTCTTGTTGGTGAAGGAGGATTGAGAAGCTTCTGAGCATCTTTCATGTGGTCTTCTGAGATGTCTAACGAAAAAAAAAAAAAGGTGTTTCTGGTCACATTAAAAAAAAAATTGGGCACTGCCACCTCGAAGGGTATAACCCCTTATTCTGCCCTCGCACCGGCTAGACAGATAGATAACCGACACAGAAGACGATATTCCCTTCCTTTATTTTGGTGGAATGGCATGGATGTTGACTGTGATTATGGTAAAACTGTAAACGAACAGTACAAAGTGTATGAGCTGAAAAAGCAATTACAACCTTCTTTAAAGTAAAAATAAAGCTCTATGACCCCCCCCCCCCCCCCGTTATGGCCCCCTACGAAGGCAAACAACACAACAGAAAAATGCTAACGAGCTAATGCTAAGCGCTAGCTCGCGGCTAAATTAGAGAATAAAATAACGCCTTTTCTCGTCACAAATGAATATAAAACTTTATAAAACAACGAACCGAAATTAATATTAGGTGTAAGCAATGATTGCACAACATAAATACACACATACCGGCTGTGCTGGCTCAAAGGCATGAGAATACAGGAGCAGGACCGAACTGAATGGTCTCCATGGCAAGGGAAATGAAGTAGCAAGTGGCGCGACTTCATATTTTTATCAAAATAAGATACTTTTACAAAACACAAAAAGGCTATACTATCCTACTAATTAACAAACTAATAGCTGGGGCGGCTCTTAAGGAACCAGAACACCCCTCATAACTCTCTCTAGTTTTAATCTTTGAGGCATATTCTTCATATAAAGTTATTTTGGCAATAGATTTGCCATCACCAATTATAGCAGTTTTGTTCATTTTAGTGACGCAAGTGGAATCAGAAAGACTATCAAAATGCCAAGATATGTCTCGCTCAGAGTCCTTTTGAAGTAGGGATGCATGCAGTGGCGGCTGGTGATAAAAAAAAAAAATTGGGGGGGGGGGGCACTGGCGAGTGGGGATTACAACACAACTATAAACTCTACTTGAACATGAATTTTGCTCTCCTCTCCTTCAGGCCAGCAAATTTTTCAATGACTTTCTGACTGAAATCTGTCATATTACAAACAAGTGTCTTTTCCATGGAGAGCATGGCCAGTGCATTCAGCCTCTCCTGGGTCATTTTGTTTCTCAGAAAGGTTTTCACTCTTTTCAGGGTTGAGAAGCACCTCTCAGCTTCAGCTGTGGTCATGGGTGTGGTGATGAAGATCTTTAAAAGAGTGACAGTTTCTGAAAAGACCTCTGCTAGACTGTTCTCCATGAACAGCTGGAATAGATCCACAGCATCACAACATCCTCCGAACTCTTCTTTGCTGTAGATTAGACCCAGCTCTGTCTTCAGCTTGCTTCCATTCAGCATTGGGTCGGCCTTCAAGGTGCTTTGCAGTGGATCTTCTGGAAATGACCCGTTGTGTTCCTCAAACCTGTCCCCATGCAACAAGGTTACACACACAAGATGGTCCGTGAAGGAGAAGCGCTCCTTGGTGTGTCCCAGGATGGTGTTGCAGACCTACAGAGTGAAGAATACAAAAATATATATAGAAAAAATAAATATGCAATTAATTTAATTTTGTTGACACTGTTACTCTCTGTAGCTGCATGATTTTGGAAAAAATATCTTGATATTATTGACTACTGCAATTGTGATGTGATTTTAAATAGTTCTGAATAATTTTCATTGTCATTAAACAGTTAGATTAATTGTGATTATGTGACTGGCTGGAACATCTCTGCAACATGACAATGATACAGTTGTGACAGAAAGTATATATACCCCTTCACTTTTTCCAAACTTTGTTGCATAATAGTCAATTTAAAATAGATAAATTGATCTTTTCCCCATCAATATGCACACAATACATCATAATGATGAAGCAAAAACAAGTTTTTAGAAATGTTTGCAAATTCATGAAAAATAAAAAAAATGAAATATCACATTTGTATAAGTATACATACCCTTCACTCAGTATGGAATTGCTTCCAAACATGCTTCAACACCTTGCAAAGCTATGTGGCTTTCTGTGTCATGCTGTTGTCAAGATGGCTGCGGATACTTTCATGCCGTTTGCATTTTTCAGAGAGATGTTTCAGGTCTCTGACCCCCGTTGTTGTCCTCAGACGTTCAGTGCCAACAAGCAGGGAAAGCAATAAAGAGCATCGCTAACTTCACATCCAGCTAGCCAACTGTGTTTGGCTAGCACAGGCGGGAAAAGCCCCGGGTGTAACTCCGTCCACGGTCACTTGCCTGTTGCTGGATTTTTAGGTCTGGTTGGTCCGGTCCAAGCTCCTTATCAGCTTCTTTTTCCTCCGGCGAACGCCTCGTGAAATTATTATTTTTGTAACGAAACGACCGAATTTAGTTTTTCTGCTTCCATTGTCTCCTGTCTTGTCATTGTGACTCCGTTTGTATCCGTATGCGAGTGAGAGATGCGGTTGCGCGTCTACACCACTTTTTTAAAAACAGTCATATTTTCACCGTCTTTAGTCCGGCAAACATTATAGTATTCAAACTACATCAATTAGAAATATGTGATTTAATTGTGGCACAATCTTACCTCGGGGAAACATGAAGTTTTTTTTTTTGTTCGTTTTGTAATTTAAATCAGTTATATATGATTACATATATTGTCAAATGCTTGAAAATACTTCTTTACTTAGCAATGAAGGACAATCATACTTGTTTCTTCTATAAATGATAAACTAAACAAAACCTGGAAAAAAAATTTGTGAGAGGAAATCAGATGCACAGTGACGTGTCTGTGCTTTATAAGAGAGAAACAAGTGCTTGTGGGGCATGTGAGTAATGTTTTCATATTTTCATTGGTTAATATTTGAGTGTCCAGATTTTGAAGCAGACTGAGAAGTCTGAGGGATATCTCATTTTCTTCAACAAGGTCAAGTATACCATGTTGCCTGGAGTCAACATGGTGCCATAAAGGGTTAAGGTCTTATTTTGTGTAAATCTTATTCTGTGGATCCATAACTCTGAACACTTTTTAACAGCACAATTTCATATTCCTTAAGAAGATTCAAGGATCAGCTTCCTCTGTTCTCAGCTGCCTTACTGCTCTTTGTGACTTCTGCCAATCTCTGAATGAACTCTGAACTTTTAAACCATATTTACCAAGTTAAATTATCGGTCCGTAAACTACTGCTGTAATAGTAACACTTAACATGAGCTTTCCTGTTGTTACAACCAGCCCAGAGACAGTGTTATTTAAATACTTTAAGGCTTGTTAAAAAAAAAAAAAAAAAGTAATGCATATCTTTTTCTCATTACTTACTGTATATGACTGTTAAAAAGAGCCAGAAAAAAGTCAAAGGACAAAAATAGTTCAAGTATTGTCTGTGGGTTTAACATTTATTGGAAACCCCTGATTTTACAACAGATTAATGCTTATTAATGACATCATTAAAATTTTCTCAGATCCACAGTAGTTAATTTTTATGAGATAATCATGTTCTTATACCACAAAAATTATACAGTGGGGCCAAAACGTATTTAGTCAGCCACTAATTGTGTAAGTTCTCCTACTTAGAAAGATGAGAGGTCTTTCATTTTCATCACAGGTCCACTTCAACTGTGAGAAACATCCATCCATCCATCCATTTTCTATACCCGTTTCATCCTCTGAAGGGTCACGGGGATCTGCTGGAGTCTATCCCAGCCGCCTACGGGTGAAAGGCAGGGGTTACACCCTGGACAGGTCGCCAGTCCATCGCAGGGCCACATGCAGACAACCACTACCACTCACTCACTCACTCTCTCCTACGGGCAATTTAGAACCACTAATTAACCGGACATTCATGTCTTTGGACTGTGGGAGGAAGCCGGAGTACCCGGAGGAAACCCACGATAGCACGGGGAGAACCTGTGAGAAACAAAATAAGAAAAATAAAGCCTGGAAATCACATTGTAGGATTTTTTTTTTTTTAAGATTTATTTGTAAATCATGGTGGAAAATAAGTATTTGGTCAATAACAAAAGTTCAACTCAATCCTTTGTGACATAAACCTTGTTGTCCACACAGATCTCCTCTACAGCAGTAATGTTTTTTGTTCTGTTGCTGGGCAACATGGACTTTCAACTCCCTCCACAAATCTTCTATAGCAGGGGTCTCAAACTGATCCATGAAAGGGCCGTGTGGCTGCAGGTTTTTGTTCCAACCATGCAGAAACACAGCTGACTTGTTTTAATCAATCAACTAGTTGTCTTCACTGAAGGTCTGAACCAGTTCAGTTGATTGAATGAAACAAGTCAGCTGTGTTGCTGCATGGTTGGAACAAAAACCTGCAGTCACACGGCCCTTTCAGGGATGAGTTTGAGACCCCTGTTCTATAGGGTTGAGGTCTAGAGACTGGCAAGACCACTCCAGGACCTTGAAATGCTGTTTAACGGAGCCACTCCCTCATTGCCTGAGTGGTGTTTTTGGGATCGCTGTCATGCTGGAAGACCCAGCCACATCCCATCTTCAATGCTCTCGCTGATGGAAGGAGGTATGGGCATAAAATCTCACCCTACATGACCTCGTTCATTCCTCCCTAAACACAGATCAGTTGTCCTGTGCCCTTTGCAGAAAAACGGCCCCAAACCATCTTTCCAATCCCATGCTTCACAGGAGGTTTGGTGTTCTTGGGATTCAACTCAGCATTCTTCCTCCAAACATGACATGTTTTTACCAAAAAACTCTATTTTGTGTTCATCTGAGCACATTATATTCTCCCAATCCTCCATATGCTCTCTTCAGATGGGCCTGAACATGAACCGTCTTCAGCAGGGGCACAGCATGGCCCTTCAGGATCTGAGTCCCTCTCAGCGTAATGTTACTGCTCGTGGCCTTTGGGACTTTGGTCCCAACTCTATCAGGTCATTCATCAGGTCCCTCATGTAGTTCCAGGATTTTTGCTTAAGTTCTTATATTTGACCCCACAGGATGAGATCTTGTGTGGGGCCCCAGGTCGAGGAAGATCATCAATTGTCTTCTATGTTTTCCATTTTCACACAGTTGATTTATTCAGCAGGTCTACAGTTTTCTTCCTGGTGTCCTTCAATAGCTCTTGGCCATGGTTGAGTTTGGAGTCTGACTATTTGAGGTTGTGGGCAGGTGTCTTTTATACAGCTAACGAGATCAAACGGGTGCCATTAATACAGGTAAGAAGTGGAGGACAGAAGGGCTTCTTAAAGAAGACGTTTAAGCTGTAAGAGCCAGAAATATGGCTTTTTTTGTAGGTGACTAAATACTTATTTTCCATAATTTACAAATAAATTCTTTAAAAAAAATCCTACAATGTGATCTCCTGGATTTTTTATTTTCTCATTTTGTCTCTCCTAGTTGAATTGGACCTATGATGAAAATTACAGACCTTTTTTCATCTTTCTAGGCAGTGTTGTTCTAGTCTGCGATTTTTAAATTTTGTCTCAGTCTAGTTTCAATCACCGGTGTTACTTTTTATCCTGTATTTAGTCTAACTCATCTTTTTTTTTTTTATTAGTCTAGTTTTTAGTCGACTAAAAGTCAAGCATTTTAGTTTTTATTTTAGTCCACGAAACCATGAATTTATTTTAGTGTTAGTCAACAAAATTATTAGTCATTTTAGTCTAGTTTTAGTCTGACAATTATTTTAGCCATTCACTAAAGATAGTTTATAGCATTTTGTATCATCCTTTTGATAAAAATGACAATTTTAACAAATACGTCCAAAAAGGGAACCTAAATTAACTTGAATTTGCATATTTATTTGGAATCAGAACAATTCACACATTGATCTTTTATTAAAATAAATAAAATAATCTGAGGTGACAATATGAAATAAAATAAAGTTCCTAATGGACTTAACCACTTATACCCAGTATCCATATTCTGAGGGGTAAATAAAAGCTAAAATGCCTGAGTTGGAGGCTGGAGCCAGTCTGCCAGAGCTCTATTTATGTCTCAGACTCGACACCAAAGTACTAGCCCTAGCACAGACTCTACAGAGCCATGTTTACTAGAGTTCAAGTGGCTAATGAAATTAAATTGTAAACATAAAAGAAAATACATCTGAGGTCAGTGTTAATAAAAACAAAAGGAACTCCTGTGAATATAACAAAATTGTCTACTGTATGAACATCAGCATATTGGCAACTTCTTATTTTTGATATTTTCTCTGACAATTATAGCAGACCTATGTTCAATTCTTACAAGCCAAACATTCAAATTCAAGTATCTAACTTAACTTCTTGGAGTCAGACCTATACTTCAGAACTTAAACACTCAACCACTGTGTTCCACTCACAAAGTGTTTAGCAAACTAATTCACGTGGCATATACATTTACTGTATGAAGATGAAATAAGGCAGAGCTTGCTAGAACTAAGGCATTGGGAAAATGGGTGTCTTTTTTTAACTTGCAAATGAAAACTGAAACCAGGATGGATTTTGAATCCCATTTTACATGTGTTAAGTTGTTTTAAGTTCCAGCACTCTCTTGATCGTGGGCTCCTTCTGGATCATGGCGACAACTAGCTGGAGGGTATGGACCACGCAGGGGGTCCTCTCCCAGGTTCCGTACCTAACGGGAAAAAAGTGGAACATAGAACACAGAGACTTTTCATAATGATTGCATTAGCAACATATCAGCACACAAAACATGCTTACAGTTTAGATAAAGACATCTTATCATTTCATTTACTGCTGTCACCAGCAATATTTTGCAATAATCACATTTTAAATAATGAACTGAATATAATATATGTATATTATATTATATATAATATACTGAAATAAGTAATTGTGACTGAGAACAGACTGACCTCTCATCACTGACTTCTGCCCCTTCTCCCTCTTCTTCGTCAGAGCTGGTTTCACTGTCCTCTTTATCATCTTTCTGACGGAAAGCAGCAACCATGTTGCTTCCATTATCTGTGATGACAGTGATGAGTTTTTTCTTTTGGGATCCCTCATTGTTCTGTTGACTCCTAAACAAGAGCAGCAATAGCCTGGGCAGTGTGTGGGTGAGCCATTAGCTTTAGGTTCAGGAGTATGTGTTCTGCCTTATTGTCTTCTGAGTTAAAATAATGGTAAATGGACTTACATTTCTATAGCGCTTTTCTAGTCTACTGACCACTCAAAGCGCTTTACAGCATGTGTCACATTCACCCATTCATGCACACATTTACACACTGATGGCCGAGGCTACCATGCAAGGTACCACATGCTCACCAGGAGCAACTTGGGGTTCAGTATCTTGCTCAGGGATACTTCAACATGTAGCCAGGGGAGCATGGGAATTGAACCGGCAACTTTCCGGTTACCGGACAACCCACTCTGAGCCACAGCCGCCCCTCAAGCACAACACTGCACTGATGGTAAGAAAGGATGCTGTGAGACCCTTTTTAGTCCAAATATCTAAACCAATGCTTATTTTGCGTGCCTTGGACAGTCGTTTGAATTTGTCCTTTTCGTCCATGTAGACTTTGTTCACTGAATTTGTAATTTTTTTTCTTTTTGGCAAAGTGACTCTTCTATCCATCCTTTCCATCATTATGGCAAAATCCTCATCATCCACTGTATGTGAAGGAAGGCCTGTACGGGCTATCCACAGTGTTATGCCTTCCTCTTTAAACTGTTGCTCCCGAGACGCTGCTTTGTATTTGGTGTGGGCCACTAAAGACCCTTGTATGGCCGGCCTGCTGTCATCCTTTCTAGGTGGTTTGTTGGTGGTTGTAGCCGGTGGATCTTGAATCTGGGACAGGAATAAATACAATGTCAGGACAAATACACAGATTGCACTTAATAAAATAGGAAACCATAGGATATAGGCTAAGTAAAGCATTTGTTGTTATTGTTGTTTATTTTTTTTTAGGCTCTGGTAGTCATTTCAAGAGCCACCAGATTGACCTAAATTATGACATTTATCTCTCCAGGACCCTACATTTGTATGATCTAAACTTCTTAACTTAATTCAACCTTGAGATCGTACAGATGGAACCAAATGGGCCCTATTTGGTTCCATTTCTTCACCATCAGCGCTACAGACCCATAAGGGTCCAATTAATTCCAATCTATCATTTAACTGGGGACCTCCTGAAAATCCCTCAAGGACCCCTGGAGAGGACCCACCCCACTTTGGGAAACACTGCTGTATTGCTACTAGATTACCTTATACTATACGTCTATCTGCTTTAAATAGGCTAAAGTTGAATTCCAAATGAAACCATAGTTTCCCCACCATTTTGTGTCTTCCATTCATTCAATTTAACAACTTCCAGCCCGAGACATTTATCTCAAATTCTAAACACTAAGATGCTAACGTAAGTTGTGGCTAGGTTTGGGGAGAGCCATCTAGTAGAAGAGTTGCGACATTGATGGGGCAGAAAACAGCCAGGTCACGTGGTCCATGTACTCTCACAAGCCCATAGACTCCAATGCATTCCGTAACTTCCGTTTGTCCCCGTTTGTCGTCTCCATTGTCAATATAAGTATATGTAGAAGAGCCGCCATTGGACTAACCCCATGAAGTGAACAGAGTTTGCGTAAATCTCTATACTTTGTGCGGCTCTCCGTTTTAGTAATATTAAGACAACAACACTACACTCAACAACACGACGTTGATTTAACGTTACATTCTACTTGTAAACAACCAGTAGCATATTTTTCTAACTTACCTTGATTTCCTTGTGGTATATCCCGAGGTGTCTCTTCAGGTTTGTTGTGTTCTTTCCTTTTATCTTTTGGCCACATTGCTGTTTTTCGGTTGTTGAAATGAAGCATTCGGTTTTATTCTCCACATCAATGTAACGAAAATATTTCCACAAATCTTCTCTCCTCTTTCTCCCAATCCCTGTGCAAAGCATTTTATTTAAGGTTTCGCCCATAAAATATTAGGATTAAGGGAAATCTCCGTTGCTTGTCTTTTAGTAGTAGTAGTGTGCTGCTCGTGCTCGCTCAGCTGCTGCGCCAGCTGCAAAACTCAAACATGGTATATGCAGGAATCCTAAAGTTGAATTTACTACCTTTTACTACCTCCACAAAAATTTTTAGTACCAACACATCGATCAGCGGCCTTTTTTTTTTTTTTAGCTTAAACATAACCCACCAACTTGACACTTCGTAAAACAAATAACAACCATACGTGAATAAAAATCAATAAAAGTGTGTCATGTGTCACGTGGATATCCAGTTGTTTTTTTTTCGCCGCCTGGTTCAGAGACTCATCGAACATGAGTACAAATGGCCCTGCGTCATTTACGCTTTTTATGAGTAGCTTCTTAAAATGTGGCGCAATGCCAAATCGAATCATGTAGGAAGTCTTATCCTTGCCACAAGAGAAGCTTTTCGCGATGTCAGAGTCACTGAACATAGTAGCGAATAATTCCCCAACCCCTTCATTGGAATTATAAGAATGATGGTTTGCCGCGGTATTCAAGCACCACAGGATTTCAGCTCTGAGAGCCGACGTTGGTACCTGTAAAGTCTGCTGTCTATCCGCTGCAGCTGTAGTGGTGCTACTAGTCGTGGTAGACCTACTGGTTTGCTGCGAAGGCTGTGTGGAGTTGATGCTAGTCCGTGCATGGCTGAACATCGAAATAGGGAGCTGCTCCCGCCGCACCCGCATCCTCTGCTGGTGAATGGATGAAGCACTGTGTGATTTCACCGCGGTAACGCCATTCCATGTTAAATCTATTGTTTTTTTGCACACACCGCAGAATGCTTCTCTGTCATTGCCCATGACCGGCTTAAAGCCAATCTTTAAACAACGGGTCATCGAGCCAAGTCTGTGAAAACCTGCATTTCCCCATTTTCCTCGTATTTTTCCGGAGCCGAGTGACAACTAGCTAGTCTCGGGGACTCTGCTAACGTCATACACACGTTAGATTGGATCAATCCCACAAGCTCCACTCTGATAGGCTATCAACACTCAGATCCTATATACTGTATATATATATATATATATATATATATATATATATATATATATATGTATATATATGTATATATATATATATATATATATATATATATATATATATATATATATATATATATATATATATATATATATTTTTTTTTTTTTTTTTTCATGAGATGAAGTTAAACACGCAAACAGAAATATTCAGAACAAATGGAATATATTGAGGTGGAGATGAAAAATGTACTACCAGGTCAAATTTCGTTTGTTACCTTTTACTACCTTTCAAGGGCCTTAATTTGGACCTTTTTTTTTTTTTTACTACCTTTTACTACCTTTTACTACTGTGCGGACACCCTGTCAAAAGGAGGAACTTTGTGGGGGAGGGGTGTGTTCGGTTACAAGCATGCTGTCCAGTGACCACAATGAAAAGCGATTGGAGACTGTGCTCCCGGACAGTCCCGGCGTGCACTTCATAGCAAAAGAGACAGGAAGAAGCGATACGATCATTATAATAATATATTTTGTATCTTCTTTGTTCGTGAACGAAAATGACAATAGATTTTAGCTTAGTCTTTATTTTGTGAACTACATTTTCGTTTAGTCTTTATTAGCCAACGAAATTGCATTATGATTTAGTCCCAGTTATTGTTTATACACATGCTTTTTATACAGTCTAGTCTCGTTTTTCGTCTCGTGAAAAGTGGGCGTTGACGAACATATTTCGTTTTCGTGAACGAGAACAACCATGTTTCTAGGTAGAATTTGCACAGTCAGTGGCTGGTTTAATACTTTTTGGTCCCCCTATAAAGCGGAAAGACCCACTCAACAGATGGCTGCTCGGAGCTGATTTACTGACATTACAGAAGTGTTGGACTGAAAATGTCACATAAAATAAAGTTTTTTAAAAAATTAGAAAAACATCACTGCCTAATAAGAAAAGATTACTGGTTACCTGACAAAGTCTCCCTCTTTTTCTAAATCATTAATCTATAAAAGCATTTCCCTCTTTACAGACGTTAACGCTGCTGACATTGCGTTTTGGCTGGTGAGTACGAACAATCTTTGCTTCCTCGTAGTCTAAGACAAGATATAATGAGTTAGTAACATATAAAATCTGAGGGTTCGAACTTTAAGACAAAGACACACATATCACAGCTCCTTCGTAGCTCTGTTGTTGAGATTTATTTCTGTTAAGAGCTGTAGCTTTGAAGCACATTAGCCGGGTCCAGCTCTCCATGTCCATAACGATCGACAGTTGCATCTAGAACCAGCTTTTACTCTTTTAGCGGACCTGAGAACAAGTCGGAGCATTAAAATGTACCCAACAGTCACTAAAACTAATTTTACGGTCGAACATTGACTTCATGGGAATTGTCAAGAACCGTTAGCGCAACTAGCTTAGACGCTAACGCCAGTTAGCACACAACAGACGTTTAACCGTCTCACAGAAACAAAAATGCGTGTTGCTGAGCTTTTGGTTCATATTGTATCAGCTTACAAAAAAATACTTTTTCCAATCAAACTTTTCTCAAATAAATCTGTAGTAGACTCCATGAAACTACATTATCGGACATATGGGCCGTTTCATAGCTACTCACCAGTTGGACCGCAGAGAAAACTGTCACGGCTCCGATTGGTGACGTCTGATGAAGGAAGATACGTTCAAGGTCACTTAGAAATGTCATACAACCGTTGAATTCCAGAAAAACTGTTAATTTACAAATATGGTTTATTTCAATCATCAACACTCGGGTGTGTTGTAAGACTTTTAAAAACTGCTTCCTACACTGACAGGGCACAATATATCGCAATGTAATAAATGCCACATTAAATGAAAACGTGCCAGCAAACTGAATGTGCATATTAGAACAAGGTCTTTAAACATAACAGTTCATAACAAGGGGCTAGAATAAACAACGATGATGAAGTCCTGAACAAAACTGTTCAGATAATAAATGCTGGATTTAAAGGCTGGATGAGGACCAGGCCAGGGATGAGAACTAGAGCCTACCGATTTCGGAGTGCCATTCTCGGCCTCGCTCGCTCGGAGGTCCCGCCAGCCACCAGAGGACCAGGTTGAAGGCTGCTGATGCTCTCAATAACTAGCTGTTTATTACATTATTACAAGCTACACATGTCAGCCTTGTCTGTGTATCGTGTATCTCACCTGCTGAGGCCTTTGTACTGTATAAACACCTGTTTTATTCACATTGAAAATCATGTGTGGGGGGGAATTTATGTCTGTCAAAGACAAGGAGAAAGGGAATCCAAACTACTTAATTTTAGAGAATAAAACCAGAATAAAACACATGCATTGGAAGAATGAATTCTGTCACCTGTCCATGACTAGTGCCAGATTATCAAAGAACTCCCCAAGAGTCGTTCTATTGAAAGTAGTGACCTTGCTTCAGTGGGAACTTCCCTCTGAGAACATCCCATTGGAAGTTTTTGCAATAGCCAGATACCATCATCATCTTGGTCTCATGATGTCAAAGATGTTTTCTCATTCACATTGAACCAGAACATTTAGTGGTTTATTCACTACGACTCGTTTTGTTTTTGTATTCAGAGATTTGGATTTAGACTTTCCCCTTTTGTTTTTTCATTTAAAATAGATTTAACTGATGTGTAGATTCACCACCTGCAGGAAGTAAGCTGAAAGGAGCTTACAGACCTGCTGAATGCTACTTTCTGTGCACGTCATCTACTGGGAGCTCGACTTAAAAAAAAAAAAAAAAAATCACTAAGACTAGTTGTTTAGCATGCAGGTTTTGAAAATGGACAGGAGGAAGTAACTGATGAGACAACAAGCCCCAGTCTCCTTTACTTTCAAACACAACAGACATTTGTTTAGTACACAAATCTAATCATTTATTGATAATTTGATCAAAAATATAAATTCCATGAAAATATCAATATTAATTATAAAACTCGATATTAAAACAACCCTAGGTCTACAATCGGCATTAAATAAATTCACCTGAAATGTGAGAAAAGCAGTTACGTTTTTAAAGCAAATCCCAAGTATGAAATTAAATATCACATTAAATATGAAAATCTTAAATATATGAAAAGTGCTTTAAGAGGCACGAATCAAATAAACATCTTGAATATGAAATGTACAAAAATAAGTAAATATTTAAATCTAAAGTATTAAAGGGTCTTTAGTTATATTGAAAATCAGCAACTTTTAAAATTTAAATGTTTCCAGAACAGTCAAAATGCAACAATGCTGCATAAAATTTCAAAAGTATGGTGTCCTTTCAAGACAGGAAAAAAAAAGCAAGTGTGTGTGACAGTGTTAATCAGGGATGGGCAACTTTGACAACAGTGAGGGCCACAAATATTTTATCACTACCAAAGGGCCGCATTTTGACCGTGCACTTTCACCTTTAGGATATAAGGAAAATTATACCTACAAATGAACTATATATACATATATAATTAAGTAATTAACTTTATTATACCAACATGCATGCATTTTGTTTCACATCCAAATGCATTTAATAAAGCTTCTATTCATTAATGAACTCAATACAGAAACATTATTCCCAAATTCATGAGTGATAAACCACTTTTTTCAGTATAATTGGGTTCTTAATTTGGACAACCAGATGAAAAGCCTTCTTTGAACGGGGCGAGTTTACGCTGAAACGCATTTATGTGTGTAAAGGTCTGACACAGTTTGGCCTCTCCCCTGCAACTGCACGTTCAGGTGATTAAGGTGTGAGGTGATGTCAGTAAGGAAGGCCATGTCACAGACAAAATCTGTATCCCTGAGTTTGCTGCAGTAAGCACTTGTATCACATCGAATGCTGTTCTCAAAAAACACTGGGATTTCATTGCGCAGCGCAAAAAACCTCTCAAGACACTTCCCGCGGCTCGTCCATCTGACCTCGGTGTGCATCTGTAGGTCTCCATACGCGGCGCTCACTTCATCCAAAAAGGCTACAAATCTCCTGTGATTGAGGGACCCGTTCCCCCCTCGAATCAAATTGGTAACCTTTGTCACTACTTCCATAACATGGCTGAAGTTCAGAGTCCTGTAAAATCAAAATGAAATCGGATTTAGTGGCTAAATTCAGTTCATCCTAATCCTATTTAGCCCATAAAAAATCTCACAAAGAATACCCACATTCATAACCATGTTATTAGATAGCTGGCAGTAATGTTACCCACCTGATGTAGGATGCAGTGCAGCATTGGACAGTCCACGCCGCTCTGTTGGAGGAGTCCGGCGAATCCAGTGCGCCTTCCCTGCATCGCTGGTGCGCCATCGGTAACAACAGCTGATAGCTTGTCGAAGCCACCGTACTCATGGACTACACTGTTAACGGCGTTAAAAATATCCGTGCCCTTGGTAGTGTCATGCAAAGACACCAATTTAAATAACTCCTCGTGCACTTCAAATAAACTGTCAATAGCTCTGGTAAAAATGAGGAACTGGCTTACATCTGTCACATCTGTACTCTCATCCAATGCTAAGGAGAAGTACTTGCAGTCGTGCATAACTTGTTTTAGCTTCCCATCTACATGAGTTTGAATGTCAAAAATTCTCCGTGTCACTGTGCGACGGGACAGAGAAACAGTTTCAAAGTTTTTAGCCATGTTATCATCTCCAAAAGTTTTAGCCATCTCCACGGCACATCACTTCACCATTTCTCCATCTGACATGGATTTCTTTGCTTTAGAAAGCTCGAGAGAAACAGCATAGGACGCCTTGAGAGACGACTCCTGTGTGGTTGTGGCTCTGGTAAAAAGGTTCTGTTGTCGGTGTATTTTTCCTTTCAGGTCCGCTACGATGGCAGCTCCGGCAGCTCCGGTGTACTTGTCGTACTTGTCTTTGTGCATGGTGTTGTAGTGGCGACTCAAGTTGAAATCTTTCATGGCTGATTTCGTTCCCAGGCACACTCAGCACATAGGTTTGCCTTTGAATTCCGTGAAAAGATAATCTGTTTCCCATCTTTTCTGAAAGGCACAGTTCTCTTGCTCCAGTTTTCTTTTTTGGCCGCTCATTTCTGTCATCTTCGTTGGCTGTAATGTAGGAGGCCGGTGGGAAACTTGACAGGAGCGCCCTCTCTCGATGGGGAGTGTCATTACAATTGGCATCTGGTTCAGATGTAGTCAAACAGCCTGCTTACTGTCGACTTCTATGAAACCAACAATGTTTTGATATTTAGAAATTTACCCAAGGGCCGCAGTGAATGAGGACGGGGGCCGCATGCGGCCCGCGGGCCACCAGTTGCCCATGTCTGGTGTAAATGTACATCTTTCAATGATGTCAGTAAAATCACTGAACCCTGGGTAAAAAAATTTAAGTTCAGCTTTTTCCAGCAAAAAATGGCT
This sequence comes from Hirundichthys speculiger, assembly GCA_018398805.1. Taxonomy (NCBI): domain Eukaryota; kingdom Metazoa; phylum Chordata; class Actinopteri; order Beloniformes; family Exocoetidae; genus Hirundichthys; species Hirundichthys speculiger. Next base: position 48,663 of record JAGFBZ010000122.1, read on the forward strand.
CGGCATGAACAACAGTCCTTCCTGCAAGCTTTGCCTTCAACTTCAATGGAGGCACAGTCATCAACCCTTCCAGGGATATCCAGAGTGCTTTGCCAATTTCACGGATGGTGTCTTCAGCAGTTAGAAGTTTTAAGTTTTATATAGGCTTTCTTTCCACTTCAGCTGTGCCCCAAGCACCAATGATAACCTCCCTTGAAGTGGTCATCTCCTACCAGATGAAATTCAGGACTAGTACATTTTGGTTAATATTAACAACTGAATTATACTTACATGTGCAACTATCATTAGGACACTGCATTAACTTCCATTTTTTAAAAACCTGATGGTAAACATTACTTTATATAACTGTAAGCCTATGGGAAAAACACAAAAATACAATTTTTGAGGTTAAAAGCACGCACATAAACACAACCACACTGCCTACTTCCTTTAACTGGTAACCTACTCTACAAGTTTGGCAAACAATCTTTAAAAAAGTTTAAATATGAATTTTAAGAAATTAAACACATTAAGAAAATGCGATTTCAAATAAAGATCTAGATTTAATTAAATAAAATAACATTAGTAATTACCTCCAGTTTGGTGTCAGCTGTTGTCTGGATGTGATAGCCATATGTGTTGACCCCTTTAACGTAGGTTACACGATATTTTGAGTCAACCTTTAAGGGGAACACAGCTGTCAAGCGCCAGAGACTCAGCAACGCAGTTTCTTCATCCTTAGAAAAAGAAAAAGAAATGAATTAATCAAGATATACACAAACATACACACACACACACACACACACAGACCAGGGTTTCCGTTGTCCGGTAATTGCCAGACTTTGTCCGGTAAAATATGCCGAAGTCTGGTATTTTATAATCTCTCCGGTCAAAATGTCCGGTGAAAATACTCCCAAGCACAATTTTAGTTGTAATAAAATGGGTAATTTCCACATCATTTTATGAAAAAACATACTTTTTTTTAATGAATGAGTAGTGTGTGTGTGTGTGTGTGTGTGTGTGTGTGTGTGTGTGTGTGTGTGTGTGTGGTATATGTGTGAATGCATAAATGTAGCCTATATGTGGAACTATACTTTTTTTCTGCACGGAACGCAACTTTTCGCATTTGTTTCATTAAATCTGACAAACCGCGCACCACAACAGAGAGGTCTTTGACATGGCGAAACAGGCGAATCTCAAAAGCTATTTTCTAAAACGTTGTTTGCAAATTGTTTTATTAGAGTATATAGGCCTTCATCTTTTTATGTTCATTCATGTGTCAGAAGAGCGCAAGCTTCTGCAATATTTATTTATTTATTTTTTTAAGTTACGCTCGTGAGTCAATTGACGGGACTTATTTTATTTGAAATAGCCTGTTTTTCAATAAAAATACTATTAAATGACTTGCATTGATATCGTACTACTGCATATGATTTATTTTTAACCTCAATAAATTCATATAGCCTATGTGACCGGAATTTCAAACATTTGTCCGGTAAATTGAAAACCTGCCGGTCACATTGTCCGGTGCCAATTTTTTCTAGCAGAAACACTGACACAGACTGTATTATGTCTATGACACTAATTACTAATCTATTAATTAGCAAGCCCTGCGTTTAGTTGAAATGTGTTGCATATCTTCTATCAGTCTGTTATGGAGAGTTCAGTCCTATTTGTAGCCATCTGTTGGAGGAGAAGCATCAGATAAACTGAACAAACTGAAGAAGAATGCTGGCTCTGTACTGGAGATGATGGAGATGATGGAGCTGATGGAGCGAAGGAGGATCCTTCATCAAATGAACAACATCATGGAGAACCCTGAACACCCTTTACACAACAGTGACTCAGCAACAGTCTTAAGTCAGAGGCTTCTTCAGAACTGCTGGAACACAGATCTGAAGGATCTGTGGGAGATCCTTCCTGAACCTTTTACTATCAGTCACTGAAGAATCATGACTGAAACAATTAATTTTGTTAATCCCACTGGGACTATGATTCTTATTTTTTCAAATGATGTATCCTTCTTTGCATAATCAGCTTGAAAGGCTCCAAAATAGTCCCCAGAACATGTCAATTTAAGCACATTGTGTTTGTAGAGACCTAGATGAATATAAGATAAGTTAAACATCACAGAAGATTGAATATACCTGAGTTACTGTTGCTGTTCTTAATGGCACGTCATCTTTTCCCTTCCTGATTTTTTTTAATTGGTGAAAGCTAAAGGGAGAGAAAATATATTAAAGCAACCAATAAAAAAAAAGAGAGTAAATAATACTATACAGCTCTATACGGAACAAACCTGTGTAACCTCCACCGTCATAAACCCTGCAGTGTCCCTGGCTTCACAGAGGCTTGTTGTTGGTGAAGGAGGATTGAGAAGCTTCTGAGCATCTTTCATGTGGTCTTCTGAGATGTCTAATGAAAAAAAAAAAAAAAAAGGGTGTCTCTGGTCACAAAAAAAAATGGGGCACTGCCACCTCGAAGGGTATAACTCCTTATTCTGCCCTCGCACCGGCTAGGCAGATAGATAACCATCACAGAAAACCTTCCTTTATTTTGGTGGAATGGCATGGATGTTGACTGTGATTATGGTAAAACTGTAAACAAACAGTACAAAGTGTATGAGCTGAAAAAGCAATTACAACCTTCTTTAAGGTAAAAATAAAGCTCTATGACCCCCCCTGTTATGGCCCCTTACGAAGGCAAACAACACAACAGAAAAATGCTAATGCTAAGCGCTAGCTCGCGGCTAAATTAGAGAATAAAATACCGCCTTTTCTCGTCACAAATGAATATAAAACTTTATAAAACAACGAACCGAAATTAATATTAGGTGTAAGCAATGATTGCACAACATAAATACACACATACCGGCTGTGCTGGCTCAAACAGCATGAGAATACAGGAGCAGGACCAAACTGAATCGTCTCCATGGCAAGGGAAAGGAAGTAGCAAGTGGCGCGACTTCATATTTTTATCAAAATAAGATACTTTTACAAAACACAAAAAGGCTAAACTTTCCTACTAACTAACAAACTAATAGCTGGGGCGGCTCTTAATGAACCAGAACACCCCTCATAACTCTCCAGTTTTAATCTTTGAGGCATATTCTTCATGTAAAGTTATTTTGGCAATAGATTTGCCATCACCAATTATAGCTGTTTTGTTCATCTTAGTGATGCATGTGGGATCAGAAAGACTATCAAAATGCCAAGATATGTCTCGCTCAGAGTCCTTTTGAAGTAGGGATGCATGCAGTCGCGGCTGGTGATAAAAAAAAAAATTGGGGGGGGGGGGGCGCACTGGCGAGTGGGGATTACAACACAACTATAAACTCTACTTGAACATGAATTTTGCTCTCCTCTCCTTCAGGCCAGCAAATGTTTCAATGACTTTCTGACTGAAATCTGTCATATTACAAACAAGTGCCTTTTCCATGGAGAGCATGGCCCGTGCATTCAGCCTCTCCTGGGTCATGGTGTTTCTCAGAAAGGTTTTCACTCTTTTCAAGGTTGAGAAGCACCTCTCAGCTTCAGCTGTGGTCATGGGTGTGGTGATGAGGATCTTTAAAAGAGTGACAGTTTCTGAAAAGACCTCTGCTAGACTGTTCTCCATGAACAGCTGGAATAGGTCCACAGCATCACAACATCCTCCGAACTCTTCTTTGCTGTAGATTAGACCCAGCTCTGTCTTCAGCTTGCTTCCATTCAGCATTGGGTCGGCCTTCAAGGTGCTTTGCAGTGGATCTTCTGGAAATGACCCGTTGTGTTCCTCAAACCTGTCCCCATGCAACAAGGTTGCACACACAAGATGGTCCGTGAAGGAGAAGCGCTCCTTGGTGTGTCCCAGGATGGTGTTGCAGACCTACAGAGAGAAGAATACAAAAATATATAGAGAAAAAATAAATATGCATTTAATTTAATTTTGTTGACACTGTTACTCTCTGTAGCTACATGATTTTGGAAAAAAGATCTTGATATTATTGACTACTGCAATTGTGATGTGATTTTAAATATTTCCAAACTTTGTTGCATAATAGAGTCAATTTAAAATAGATAAATTGATATTTTCCCCATCAATATGCACACAATACATCATAATGATGAAGCAAAAACAAGTTTTTAGAAATGTTTGCAAATTCATGAAAAATAAAAAAAAATGAAATATCACATTTGTATAAGTATACATACCCTTTCACTCAGTATGGAATTGCTTCCAAACTGCTTCAACACCGTACACAGCTATGTGGCTTTCTGAGTCATGCTGTTGTCAAGATGGCTGCGGCTACTTTCATGCCGTTTGCATTTTTCAGAGAGATGTTTCAGGTCTCTGACCCCCGTTGTTGTCCACAGACCTTCAGTCCCAACACTTTGAAAAAGCAAGCAGGGAAAGCAATAAAGAGCATCGCTAACTTCACATCCAGCTAGCCAACTGTGTTTGGCTAGCACAGGCGGGAAAAGCCCCGGGTGTAACTCCGTCCACGGTCACTTGCCTGTTGCTGGATTTTTAGGTCTGGTTGGTCCGGTCCAAGCTCCTTAATCAGCTTCTTTTCCTCCGGCGAACGCCTCGTGAAATTATTATTTTGTAACGAAACGACCGAATTTAGTTTTTCTATGCTGCCATTGTCTCCTGTCTTGTCATTGTGACTCCGTTTGTATCCGTATGCGAGTGAGAGATGCGGTCGCGCGTCTACACTGTCAAAAAACAACTCTGAATAAACCCAGTATGGGATGGGAAGGCTTGAAAAATTAAAACTCAGACACATTTTATGAGTGCACAGATGTGATAACTTTTTATTACGAAATTTATGTGTACCGTGTCTATATTTTCTTCCTGTAATTTTAATGGGGGCGGCGCCCTAGCGCCCCTTATTGACAAGCCACCACTGGATAACTGTTTTTTTTAAACCAATAACCGATAACTTTCAGCTCCTAAAGGCCGATACCGATACCAATAACCGATAACACACACATATACCTAAGATCATTACATCAAAACTATGAACAATACTATGACCGGCCATATTGTCTTTTTTTATTTTGTTTTGTTTTGTCCCTCCCGGCACTGCGGGGGATTTGGGGTGTGGTCGTGGGTCCTGGCCACTGGGCAGTATCCCGTCTTTTGGGGGGCCCTCCGCTGGTGGTGGCCTCACTGCGCCGATGCGTGGGCCCGGGTGCGCCCCTGCTGGTGGGCTGGGTGCCCGGTGTGGCTCCGGGGAGGTCTTGGGTGTGGGGGGTTGTTGGCTTGCTGCAGGCTGGTGCACGATGGCGTGGGGAGGATGCTGGGGAAGGAGGCCTTCCTGGCGTGGCCCTCTGGTGCGGGCCGCTTTCCTGTTGTTTGTCGTCGCCGAGAGGTGGCGGCTGTCTCAGCTGGCCTCGGGGGGGGTCGCGTTTCCCTCTCCTTTCCTCTCTCTGCCCCGCCCGTCTCCCCCTTCCGCTCCCTACCGGCGGCTGGTGGGGGGTGGACTCGGCTGCCCCTGGGCTGCATGGGGTGATGGCTACTGGGTCTGCATTTTCTGTGGTGCTGCTGCTATGGGCTTGGGGCCTGGTAGGTGTGGGGGCTGGGGGGTGGGAGGGCCTCGTCGCGGTTCTGGCCTTCTGGTGCCCTGCCTGGCCATCCTGTCAGTGGACATATATCGCTGGCAAGTTTGCCCCATGACTTCTCGGGTCGGGGGCAAAGGGGTCTCCTGGGCCAGTCTGGCCCTGGGGTGATGGGAGTTAGCTGGCGTTTCTCACCCGAGGGAGGACTTGAGGTGGACTAAGGAGAGTGGTGATGGTAATAGTGGTAACAGTTTCCTTGGTACTTGGGTAACTCACATGTGAGTATACGGACCTTCTGCACGTGGCGTCGCGCACTGCAGCCGCAACAGCTTGCAGCCTTGTTTGTCGTCTAGGTGTGTGTCGCGTGGCTGCGGAAGGTCTTTATGGGCACGGACACACTTATTCTTTACACCCCAACCCCAACACCCCCACTCTACTGTCAACACAATCAATCAATAATGCTTACATTATTTTTTTTTCCAATGAGAAACTATTGGCAAGCCTCTCAAACATTTTCTTAAAGCTATCAAACAAACCTATTTCATATCTCACATTAACTTAAATAAGGTGCATTACTGACTGATATAAAAAAAAAAAAAAGGCTCCTTGAACTGATGGAAGTACATGCATCAAAATTACAAACTGAAAAAGATTAACATTTAAAAGATTTTGGCTTGTGGTTCCATTTAAATTAATACCTTTAATTAAAGTAAATGAGGTTCAGTAGTTTTTATTTAATCTCATGGAAGCTTTAGATGAGAGGAATGAGGGAGAGCAGAGGGAGGGGAGGAGAGGCTGCTGCTGGCTTGCGCATGTTAGCATTAGCTTCCGTTAGCTCACGTTAGCATGATTTCAAAACTCCATGGAAGCGTGTTATATTGTAGGTGGCCAATCGGGTTTTACGTATTAAAGCTTGTGCTTCCCTCCTCGTAGAATTCGCTCGGAGGATTCGTCACAAATAACCACCAAACTATCTTCTTCTGAAACTTTAACGAAGTTCCACGCCGCCATATTTGTTGTGATCAGTAGGCTGTGCTCCAGGCTGCATTCAAGGTGTAACATAAATTCCCACGTTCCCTCGTTTGCTAGTCGTTTTTTCAGCCTTTTATATTTTTTTCTTTTTTTATGTGTAACATGTGGGAGAATACTGCAAATATCAATTCAAGTCAGCAACTACCAAAATTATGACCGAGTTAACAAGTTGTTTTCTGGCATGAGGGGGTATTCTTGATTTTCCTTATTGATTAATCGTTTTTCTGATTATGCCGACGTTACTTGAACATAACATTCACTGCCGGTGATTCAAGGCTCAGAGGGAGCGAGGCACTGCCGTGTTGACAGAAATATATATCTTATTGGGGCTATTCGTCGTGATATCGGACTTATCGGAATGACCTCATAATTTCCTGTTATCGGCCCGATAGTTATCATGCACCCCTACTTTGAAGCAATAACTGTCACGTGAAGAGGTGGGGGACGGTAGAAAGGTGAATTAGGCCTTTTAGTCAGGACACTCTGCAGATCCATTCGAAAGAAAGAAAGAGAATCCTTGACAAAAAAATGATGAAAAGACTTCAAAATTGTCAATTACAGGCTTTTGTTGCATGTATTATATATAAGAAAGCTTGTGCACCAAGACATAACTATACTGCTCACTAAAAGAGACAAACTAATTTGGAACCATTGTTTTGATTTACAGAAGATGGAATTCAAATTTAACTTACCGATTTGGACTTAAAAGGCTGTAACAGTTAGGCTGTTAACTTTGCCAACCGCTTATGGCCTTCAGTGGAAGTTAGTTACAGAATAAAGGCTTATATATTTTACTGACCAGTGAGGTCATTTAGCGGCAGTTACAGGTACCGACTAAAAGTTTTTATATTTTTATCGACCGCTGAGGTCATTTAAATAAAGCGAACTTACTTTACTGCTCCCTGAGGTACACAGAGGGGATTTTCTCAGGAGAGCTGATCTTTAACCATCCAGCCGGGTGGAGAAGAGAACTTAAAGTGTGTTTAAGCCACAACCAATACACAAGATGTACCAGACATTTGGAAGTTTGCGTCATCGCGGTGGCAGCAACTTGACTTTATATATATATATATGCTTAAATACCATAAATTATTACTTCTTTCCTCAAATAGATGTTATTAAAATAGAAAAAAAAATTAAAGCACTTAAAACAAACGTGCCATTTTAACATTCTCTATGACATGAACTGCACCACAGCTACATCCAGTGGCGAAACATGATAAAAAAAATAAAAATAAAAAATACCGCAACTGCTGTGACAAACACAAAAACAGGCCCCCCAGATGCAAATGTTTTTTTCTCCCTCATTTCAATATTTTAATCCCCAATTTCACAGATTACAGTGTAATCTCTGGAAATGGAGCGTTCCTCCTGCTCTGGCCGACTGCAGCTTTCATCTTCTTTCATGCTTGTTTTAAACATTTAATGACGAAATTGTTAGCGTGACAGAAGCGACAGCCCGTGTTGCCATGTTTGATTACATATTAGGCTTGTTTGTAGTGTATTTTAAATGGGATTCGCTGGAAACCTGGAACGGTTTTGACCGTGCCTGAACTTTGAAAGAGTGTCATTCACAATTGCCAAAATGAACTGGTTCACACCCGACGCTTTTCAAGGAGAAAGAGAGCGCGTCCAGTTCACGTTCGCACAAAATATGAACTAGTTCGTGAACTTTCGTTCAATGAACGAGTTCAGGTACAACACTGATCTCGAGTTACAAAAATGAAATCTCACTTGAGGAACACATTTGCTCGTAGAAACTTTTAACAAATTAATTGGATAAAATAAACTAAAATGTTAGGGGTTGACATTTCCAACAACGGTGCTCTAAGCCTGACAAAGGAAAACAGGATCGCAATTTAAAAACAAAACACTTTGACATTGTTTCATATAAGTCCTTTATAGACAGATTTTCTTCTGATAATATCTTTAGGGATGCTAAATAAATTTTAATTTCATCTTTAAAAAAATGATGGTGGGCTTGCTTTTGTTCCATTTATTCTTGTAAATATGCTATTTTCCCATAATAAGAATTATGTTCACCAACACTGTGACTGAACAAGAGAAGAATAAGTGTCCAATTGTTTTTCATGTTATGTCTTGGAGAAAACACATGGACTTACTTCAAAATGTAACCATTTTTTAAGGAGTTTCAGCAGCAGGATAAATATTGTTTATTAGTTTAAACTGAATTAATTTTATCTTGGGTGAAATTGGCCATTTAAGGTAACTACAATAAGTCTTCATTAGTGTCACCTCATTATCTGTTATCTGTATTTTTGTTGAATTTTTGATATCATGGAACAGCTTTTCTTTATACACATTTCCAAAGATGTTGTTGGATTTTCTGTCACCTAATTTCAATTGACTTGATTTTTAAATTGGGCAGATTAACATCCAAATTTAAGTTTGTGAGGATATTTTTAATCATGCATTTTAAGGTAAGTGGAATAGCTCTACTAATTTAATGAAATGAAATGAAATGAAAAATATTTTATTAATCCCAGAAGGGAAATTCAACATTGTAGTAAGGGCTTTTTTTTCAACAATAAATAAATGACAGCAATAATAATAAGTGAATTAATAATAGTAGAATGTCTTGTTGTGGAGGCTGATGGCTGCTGGCAGGAATGATCTTCTGTATCTTTCTGTCTTGCAACGGACCTGAAGAAGCCTCTCACTGAACACACTGTTGTTTGATCATTGTGTCATTAAGAGGGTGTGAAGAGTCCTCCATCATCTTCATCAGCTTGTGCAGCATTCTTTTATAGGGCTGGGTATCAATCAAAAATTTTCTATACCGATACCTTCACTTCGATACCGGTTCCTAGTGCTGGGCAATATGACGATACATATCGTGGGGACAATATAAAAGTGTATATTCGTGCCAATTTCTCTTCTATCATTTCTATCGTTTCTAACCTAATTTTATTAATTATTACAGCAAATATGTAATTAAATAACCTGCAACGATAAATTTGATAGAATCATATCTACTTCTACAAAGTAGCCTTTTATGTTTGCACTTTTATTCATGGTTAATGCCTTAAACAGAGTTCTCTTCAACCCTGATGTTTACTTTAGACACTTTATATTGGTTTGCAAACTTTGCACTACAAGGTTACAGATTTCAGAAAGTTGAAAAAAAATTTATTTTTTGTAGCTGAACTTCAGTGCAAAAATGTGTTTTTCCTCTCAGAAACTGTTGTGCATTTTAAAAAAAATGTGAAAGCTACTGTACCTCTGTACCTACCTGTTTTTGCTGCACTAAAATGTATGTTTGTGACAGTTCAGCTAAATGTCCTTTCAAAATAAAGTTGAAAAGTAAGCAATGAAATTTTTTGTCAAACTTTTTCAGAGAATAACTGAAAACATATTTTATTATGGTGTATCGTGATATATATCGTTATCATGATATAAAATAGTCCATATCGTGATATATGATTTTTTCCATATTCGCCCAGCACTACCGGTTCCCAAACGATACTTTTTTCGATATCAATTCTAACAAAAAGAAAATTACATTCCATGTTACAGTACAAATCTTGAGTTTTATTTTTCAGCTTTGGTATTTTTTACATTCCAAGCAGTTTTCTTACAGAAAAAATAAAAAACAGATAATTTAAAGTGCAATAGAACAGTTGCAAACAAGTAACAGATTAGTGTCTAATGCTCACTGCTACAAACTGAGGACCTTTTCAGCAATTTTTCTTCAGAAAAATCAACATGTCTGCTTTCTCAGGGCACAGACAAGCCCGCTCCTGGCTGATGGTGTCTCCAGCAGTAGAAAATGTACGTTCTGAGGGTGTAGATGATGCTTGCACACAGAGATACAGTATCTCTGTGTGCAATGGATGATTAATGGATTCACATTTCACATTAATGGCTGGCCTTGTCTTCCTCACATCAGGCTCAGAGGCTGCTGTGAGAACATAACAGTGAACATTAGGTGAGCTGTTTAACCAGCCGAGCCATTTGATGAGCACATATTTGCAAGCTAAACGTTGTATGTTACTGTCAGTGTTTAGTTAGCTTTCGATTTAGCTAGCTACATAGCCATAAAATAAAGCTAAACCCTAATATTTGAAGTTAGCGTAACATGGATCCCGGTTTAATTCATGCACGTATACATTAAGCAGCAGGGCTGGACTGGGACCAAAAAATGGCCCGGGCATTTTTGATCCCTGGCGGCCCACCATACACCGGGGATCAAAAATGCCGGTTATTTATACGATATGCGGAAGCACATGCTGCATGTTGTATACTATGTGCACATAGTGAAGTTTCAAAAATTAATTTCATTTCATTTCAGCAAAGCAATGTTTCACTAATATTTTAACACACTTAACACTGTAAATTGGACACCAAATCTACTCAAAGCATTATTTGACAACAAAGACTAAACCACACACACACAACACACACACACACACACACACACACACAGGTGATCACCTCCAAATAGCTATTCTGACCTCAATCTCGCCCTGCTGCTGGGTCTCATCTCTCTCCTCCTCATCCTCCTCCTCCTCCTCCTCCTCCCTCTCCCTCTCCTCATCCGCTTCTTCTCCGACAACCACCTGTTCACTCGACGGCCCGCGGCCCCCGCCCCCGGGCTTGTGGTTGAAAACATTTCAGTGATTTTGGCACATTTTGCTGCATCCACTTTTAATTATTTTTGTCTCCGTTCTCTGAGCTTTTCTGCTCCTCCCTTTCGCTTTTGTGCTTTTTTCTCCATTTCCATACTCATCCACGAGCCACCACACTCTCCGGTCAGGCCAAATGGCAAAATTTGGTCAGGAGGGATGGGAGGGGCTGGGCCAACGAGAGCTGAGAAATTTCATTGGACTAGCCCAATGTCCGTCAAGAAAATCAACCAATGGGCCACTTCGTGTCTTCGCAAGGCCCCGTCCCGCCTCCACCCCCTCCCTTCAGCAGAAAATAACGTTCATACTGCGTTCACATCAGCGCAGCACTGTAGCGCTTGTCTGATTAGCTGTCAGTGTCTCTTTCTTGAGTTTGTTGAGTGTGTGTCGTCGTCGTCCCCCCCCTCGGAGATTTTTATGAGCCGACTACCAGTCCGTTACCGTCGCGGTCAATAAAAACTATATACTTTTTTTTTTTTTTTTTTTTTTTTTTTTTAATGACAGACCTGGGCCGGCCCACAGATGTGCGTCATGGCCAGTCCATGCCTGTTAAGCAGTAACATTAAGACTGCTGCCGAACTTAGCTGAATGTAAGCTTGCCTGTTAAAATCCCGCACGAGCGTCATCCTCGGTGCTCTGTGACGAGGCGGAGTCCAGTGTTGGAGGTTTTGAATCTGGCCGATCGGGCTGTGTAACGTCCTCAGGCGGTCTTGGATGCTGAGAAGAGGATGGCTGCAGTCAAACACGGAGCAACTTTCTGCTCTTAGATTGATTCCGTGCACGATTAGGTGCTTCATTAAATTAGTCGTGTTACCGGCCTTAGCAATGAAGACTTTTTTTGCACATATTGCATCGCGCGCTATTGGCATCTAAAAATCATCTTAAAATAAAGCCACACCTTTGAACGGGGTGGCATTTTCAGCCGGTTCGGCGACACACACACACGCAGCTTCACTTCTAATTAAGATACAAGTGAACCCCATCTGTGGGTGTAACCACAAAACATACCTTTAACCGCGTATTTGTTTTTTCCCGCATGCCGGAATCACGTGTAACATTACAGCCAATCGCCGGCAGCATGAGCCGGGCTTGATCCCGTGATTAACCTCCAGGTATCGAAACTTGGCACCGAAAGACGAGGCATTTTTTGATACTCGGTACTACCGAAGCATTTCGGTCGGTGCCATAAAAGAACCGAAGTTCGGTACCCAGCCCTATTCTTTTATGTACAATCAGCTCCAGTGGCTCCAGAGTTACACCCAGCACAGATCCAGCTTTCCTGATCAGTTTGTTGATTCTCTTCAGGTCTCTGGTTCTGATGCTGCTGCCCCAGCAGATGGCTGCAAAGCTGATTGCACTTTCCACAACATACCTATAGAAGATGTGCAACATCTTGGTGCAGACATTAAAAGATCTCAGCTTTCTTAAAAAGCTGCTCTGATCTTTCTTGTAGATGTATTCTGTGTTGCATTTCCACTCCAGTCTGTTGTCAAGCTGACCTCCAAGGTACTTGTATTCCTCCACCACCTCCACTTCCTTTCCCAGGATGGAAACACTGCTGTGTCGATTCTTGCTCCCCTGAAGTTGACAATCATCTCCTTAGTTTTGCTGGTATTTAATGTGAGATGATTGTTACCGCACCATTTCACAAACTGACAGACCAGTTCTCTGTACTCGGCTTCTTGTCCGTTGCTAAAACACCCAACAACTGCAGAGTCATCAGAGTATTTCTGCAGATGACAGGACTCAGAGTTGTACTGGAAGTCAGGTGTAGAGCGTGAAGAGAAATGGTGAGAGAACAGTTCCTTGTGGTGCTCCAATGCTGCTGACCTCCATCTCAGACACACAACCTTTCAGTCTCACAAACTGTGGTCTGTTTGTGAGGTAGTCATAAATCCAGGAGGTTTGTGGAGGAATCCACCTGGAACTTATGGAGCTTCTCACATAACAACGCAGGCTGAATTGTATTAAAAGCACTTGAGAAATCAAAGAACATGACCCTCAAAGTGCTCCCTGATTGGTCCAGAGGAGAGTGGATTCTTAGGATTGAATAAGATAATTTTAGTTTATGATATTTGTCACCCTATTTAAAAACAACCCAATTTAGTTTATGATATTTGTTCACCCTAAAAAATGATGGGTTAAAAACAACCCAAGTTGGGTTATTTTTTAACCCAACGCCTGGATCAATATTGGACCAACCCAACGGTAGTTATTTTAACCCAACAAGATGGGTTTAGCTGTTTTAACCCAACGGTTGGGTTAACAAATTTAACCCAACTGTTGGGTCAAATTAATTCATGCCCTGGGTCAAATCTACCAAATGAAAGGGTTAAATATTTTGCTCATATTTAATCCAATGTTGGGTCAAATTAATATCAGCCTTGGGTCAATTTTACAATTTAAAGGGTTAAATATTGTGTCCACAAATAATCCAATGTTGGGTCAAATTAATTTCAACTCCTGTGTCAATTCTACCATTAAAATGGTTACATATTTTGTTCAGAAATAATCCAATGTTGGGTCAAATTAATTACAATTCTGTGTTACTCCAACTACACATATGTATTAATTATTCTGCAAATTATGATTAATTAATAGAATACTCATATCTTGTAACCAGCTTAATTAAAACCCCTTTTAAAATGCATCCTATACTTAATCAATCAAATATAGCAGTTCATGCAATAATCACTCATCATCAATAATCACAAATTTTTTATTTTAGAAATGACACAAAAGAAACAGCTGAAAGGGGAACATATGTACAGTAGGAGGGGGCGACACACATACATACTGCTTTTGACAGTATTGTTGACCCACAACAACCCACAAAAAAAAAAAAAAAAAAAAAAAATATAGAGCAGCCAAATAAATAAATGAAGTCCATGAGTCCCAAGTTACTTGCAAGGAAGTATTGCAGCACGAAGAAACTTGACAGGCTTCGACTCGTCTCCGCCCATCTCGTACACTGCATTCTGTAAGAACTGCCAGATTGGAGCACACTGCTTGGGGTATTCGATGTCAAATATATAAAAAGCTTTAAAACAGACATCGACGGCCTGAAGCAAAGTCGTCTGTTCTAAAGCCTCCCCACACAGAATCACAAACGCCTGTGACGAGTGACGGCTGTCATTTCCCAGTGACAGGACATAGGGGTGTGGCCTTGATGCTCTTGCTTCTTTGAGGTACTCCACCAAGTTTGTTCCAACCTGAAAAAGAAGAAGAAAAAAAAGAGATAAATCCACCAAGCAAAGAGTAAGCAAGATCTGATGTTCACCGATGTAGGCAAATACATTTTCTAAATTATTCTATAACAGCAGTCAAGCACATTCTAAACTTAGACCTGCCCCTATGTTGGCTCTGTTTTTGGACCCCTGTTTTACACGTACAACAAATCTCTTTGCCAAAAATAGCTTCTCAACCCATTCAGAACATGTCACATTGCAAGGTAAAGTATGCAAAACATTATTGGAGTGTTTAAACTGAAAGGGAACATAGCCCATGACAGATATGAAGAGACTTACAGGCTTACGGTCAATGAACGCTTGGCTGGACTCCTCGATTGTGTGGCGGCAGACCTTTTGACCAACTTTGTATACTGTTGGCGGAAGCAGTGATGGTAGCTGACTCAGGGCCAGTTCCCCCAAACAATCTGTAGGAAGACGATTGGATATCAATCAATAAGTGGAATGGCAATATACAAGTTATATCACCCATAACATTGATCGTATCGATCTTGCTATCAAAACAGTAAGTAAAATTCCACGAATAACTTCCTTAAATCATGCAGGTCAGTAAGCCAGCCACATTGTGATTGTTTAGGGGGTGAACCAGTCGCTGAAGACTGACTCTTTGGCAACGCCCATCCGAGGAACTGCTGCAGTGGGAAGGGGACTCCCTTTTTTTGGGGGGGGGGCAGGCTTTAGAGGTTTTGTTAGACATAATTTCTGTTAGGGTTAGGCATAGGCAAAATTTTACAGAGGTTAGGATTAGAGTTAGGTTTAGGCATATCTGACTGAAGCACCTGTAAAAAAGGAAGTCCCATGTGACTTGGTCAGTTAGTAGCAAAATAAAACACCATTTACATATTCTGCTGTACAACAACAATAATGTATTACCAGATGATAAGCCATCCAGCGAAGACTTAAGCTTCCCCTCCCATTTTGCCAGGTACAGGATTTTTTCTGCAAACAGCGGCAGCCAGGTCTCAAAGAGCTTTGGTGCAGCCTCTCCATGTAAAACCATAAAGTCTTGTGAAATCTAAAAAAAAAAGAGGAAAAAAAAATTCAATGTGGCAGCAGCTGACATATCGATAAAGATTGTTGTTATAAACAATGCACTCTCATTTGTTAAGGTATACTCTTTCCCAACATAAAATGCCTGGAGTGGTGAGATGTGGGAACTCCTTAGAGATCTCCCCAATGTCCCACTGGTTCTCTCGAATCAACTTCGCCCTGTTTGATGAAAAAATAAATGAAGGCGCCACAGGTTCAAATTGATTGAATACTTAAATGTTTTTCAGTAAGTGAAGCAGTACAATTAGGGTGGCACAGTGGCGCAGTCTGGGGGTACTTCTGCAACTGATAGCTAGAATGACCTGTGTTGGATTCCCGCTAGGGAATAATTTTGCTGATGTGTGCATATGAGGCACATGCATAAGTAAATGACACTGGATGAGTGATGCAGCTAGTGTCCTCAGTGTATTCCTACTGACCTGTACACTGCTGTGTCGAGCATGTGTTGCTCCACCTGGCTGATAGGCTGCACATTGTTTCGTAGCCATTCCTTGAGTTGCATGGCTCTTTCTTCTGTTATGGTGGAGTCTATAAAAAGTACACAAGTATATTACCAATTGGTAAATTACATGGTTCTATTGCTTCAATAAATTATTCAGTAGAAACAATTACCTGGTATGTGTGTTCTTCGAACACACACCTTCGTCATTTTGTGGTGCTCTCTGTCCCGTGCTCCGTGGCCCTCTGCTCTGTGATCTCAGCCTTTTCCTGATGTTCCGAAGTCTCTCTTCAAGAAATCCAGTGGCTGGGTGTTTGTTCCGTCCAGGGGTGTACCAAGTTGCCTGTCAAGAAATGAAAAGAGAAGAGTCACATTTTGATTTTGACAGCATGACCACCAGATGTGGTTTAACAGGTGTTGTGCGTGCATCTGTCTGAGAACACCAGGCATCAAACAGCACAGCACTTTGGTACTGGGAGATGAGTTATATTGTGTCCACTGTAGAACTGACTATTTTAGCGTCATTTATCTATAAAATGTTGATTACTCACATGGCCGCTACTTGAGTCGTCTTTTAAGAATGGAAATGCCTGTATCAAGACCGTCGCCAAGGCTGTTTTGGTCTCAGCGGTAGGACGGGGGCATGATCTGGGTCTCTGAAAAGTGCAGAGAGACAACTTGCATTGAAAGAGACACTATACAAATAAAATTGAATTGAATTGAACCTGTGGCCCTGTGATTTCTATTTGACAGTGATTTCTCACTAGAGTAAGTATTTGCATTGTTTAACAAACAATTCACAGAATAAACATTTCATATATGAAAATTTAAGAATTACCTTCTGCCGCCACTAGATGGCAACAAAGACCGTTCTTTAAAAGTAAACTGAATGTCTGACAACTGTTTTTCTTGAAAAAAAAGTAAATTAAATCTTTGAGGTAAATATTCAATCTATTCAATCATGCTGACACAGCTATATTACTGCTCAGTTTAGTGACTCTGATTGAAAAATTAGGTGTCATAAAAATATGTCAAGCTGCCAGAAATAGAAGCATTGGGTATGATTTCACATTTTGAAAAATATACAGTGATGGATTAATACACCATAAGTTTCTATGTATGTATTTACTTGTTCAGGGTGGAAGAATCATCAGTATGGTTTTTGGGGCAGATTGGACAAAAGTTAGACTTTTCCATTCATGGCTAGATATCGAACTTGGCCGTCCTCTCACGGCCACACCCTTTGATAATAAGTTACACTTTTCACTGTCAGTCGTCTTCAATGTCTTTACTACTAATTTGAATCAATTTCAGGTGTGTCGGATCATCCCACTTTGAGCAGGGATGCCTAATGCAAAACATGACATTTCCTGTTGCCAAAAGGTGGAGCTACAATCGTTCCTCAGTATTGCAGGTTTTATGTATTCAGGATGGGACTACGATCATACTCATCCATTTTGGACTAGATTAAACAATGTATGGCCGAGTTACAGCCCATTTCTCTTTCATGGCGAGTCTTCGAAATGACATCAAACTTTGCAGCGTCACTGCAACCATGCCCTCTGATAAAAAGTTATAAGCTGCTCAAACGTTCATCAGCCATGTGTCTAGAATAGAACAAAACAAGTTTGGAGTCAATCGGACCAAATCTCTGGGAGGAGTTTGTTAAAGTACGAAGCCTGGAAATGGTCAAAATAATGGAAAAACTGCATATTGCATTCTAAATAGAGGACTTTCTGTGGGAGTTAGAGCATGGGTCCAAGAGACTTTTTGTAGGTCTGATGACGATACATCAGTCACACAAAGTTCATGTCTGTAGGTGGAAGCATATGCAGGGGCATGTCGATACAAAAAAAGAAGGTGGCGCTATTGAGCCATTTTCTTGTGCCCATGTGCAGCTCACCCATAAAATATGTAAAAAAATCTCACACAACTAATGTGTGTGCAAAATTTTGTAACTTTTTGAGTATGTTAAGGCCCCCAAAAAGGCAATTCATTTTGGAGAAGAGCACTTCCTGTTTTACAATAAATAGCGCTGGCACCGTTTGACGTGCATACATGAAATTGTACATCATGCATCAGGACACTTCTGAGTTCAGTCTGACCTGCTTCCCTCTATGATGATGAGGGAGGTAGATAACGGACATAATAAGACCAAAATTATATTCCTATGACCAGATGGTGGCACTATGGAGTTCAGCCAAGATTGTCATATATACTTGTTCAGGGTGGAAGAATAATCATACATATAGATTTTGGTGCAGATTGTACAATGCATGTGCAAGTTATAACAACTTTTTCATTCATGGTAAGACACCGAACTTTGCCGTACTCTCACAGCCATGCCCTTTAATAAAAAGTTACAGTATTTACTGTCAGTCATCTTCAATGTCTATACTACTGATTTGAACCGGTTTGCGGTGTGTCGACTCATCACATTTGGAGCATGGATCCCTCATGCAAAACATGACATTTCCTGTTGCCAATAGGTGGGGCTACAGTGCTTCCTTAATCTTATAGGTTCTATGTGTTCAGGATGGGACTCTCTGGGAGGAGTTCGTTAAAGTATGAGGCATGGAAATGGCCAAAATAATGGAAAAACTGCATGTTCCATTAAAAATAGCGGACTTTCTGTGAGAGTTAGAGAAGGAGTCCATGGACTTTTTTGTAGGTCTGAGTATGATACATCAGTCACACAAAGTCCATGTCTGTAGGTGGAAGCATATCGAGGGGCTTGTCATTTAAAAACAAACAAGTTGGCGCTATTGAGCCACTTTTGTGTGCCCATGCGCAGCACCCATGAAATACGTAAATTTCGCAGACAATGAATGTGTGTGCAAAATCTCGTGAGTTTTCAAGCATGTTAAGGCCCCCAAAAAGGCGATTCATTTTGGAGAATAATAATAATTAATAATAATGATAATAAACATAATAAGGTGTTAAGAGCATCATGGCGGCCCTAGGGCCCAGGGGGGCATTTGTTTAAAAAAGGTTGAGAACCACTGATTTACTCAGCCACGGGTCTTTGCGAGATGTAAGTGTTTTGCCTTTTCAGGAGATCCAGGTTACCGTAGTGATGGTTGGTACCATGTGATGGTGGCGTTGATCGGATCTGGGGGATCTGGGAGCTGCAGACGTTTTGGACGTGTCGAATGAATGCAATGTGTCTATTCTGGATTATTCTGCAGTGCGGTTCATAGTTAGCTTCGTTTGGATCGAGGGTCCATCCGAGGGTTTTTTTACTGTCTGTTTTGTTTGTCTTATGAGGCCTGTTTGTTTCTACTGGTCGTGTGCTCTTTATGCATGGCGGTTTAGGGTTCCCTGTGGAAGTCATAGAGAACCCATTTGTGATAAACTCGTTTATCAGTCTTAACCTCGGGCTAGTGGGGTACGTGATATTTGGCTATGCTTCTCCCATGTGTGGGTATTTATGATCCAGTATCCTGCCATTGTGTTAATATGCAAATTATCCACGGTGTTAATTGGGAGTATTTCAGATGTTCTCAATTGGAGTTCAGGTCCTGCGCATCATGGGCCTGCAAACGCTTGGGTTTAGACTAGCTCCTCGCTGCGTGCGGGGAGGGGGGCATCTGTCTGTCTGTAGGTGAGGCCTGCTGCAATCATGTTGTGGTTTGGGGGTATTTACTCCAGTCAAGTTTTATTCTCTTTGAATTTTGTGTTTCCTCTCTTTTATTTTATTTTCATGAGTAATTCCGTGTTTACATCACATGATGCTAAAAGCAATGACGACATCTTTCTTGCACGATCAGAGATCTGATTCATTCCCTGACATCAACTGGGGTTATGCCCTGTGGTTGCTTTTAAGAATTGAATATTCTTTGCTTAGGTAGTCTTGTGGCCTTTAGTTCCCCACTGGGTTTTTGGCCTAGTCTAGAGTAGTTAGCCTCTAAGGGGTCTTTTGCTGTTGGCAATCTAAATTATACTAAAATTCAAAATTCAAACTCCAAATTTAATTACTTTAATCATTTTAACTGATCAATCAACTAATTCCAATCTGAGCTGCAAACCCGGACACATAGTGGGGACGGGAGTTTGGCTGCTAAGAGGGGTCACATTTAGTAGACTGTGCTTCTTTATTCCCTGTTTAGCTCACAGTTGTGGGCTGTGCACCTTTGGGTAGGAGCGCGTGCTTTACTGCTGTGATCTAGATAAGCTTTTCATATATGCAAAGAAAATAGGGTGCAAAAACAAAAAGTGGGGACTGTAATATTAAAACTGCATTTTGGGGCCTTGTTGTGGATTCATATGTCCATGACTTATGCTTTAGATTCTGGTCTGTTGAAGGACACACTTTCTGTTATCGTTTTGACACGTAGGTGTCTAGAGAATTTATCCAAGGTCCTGATGTTTTCATGTGATGTTTTAAAGACGGCTGTTTCCTGCTGACAATTTGTCATTTTCAATCATCCTGCTTTCTGTGATGTTGGTAGTGACCTCTTGATTTTGTATACAAACTGGAGAATAAATCCACTTTGCACCTCCGTTGTGGTCAGTGCATTGTTTAACTGTCGATTGACTGCCTCACTAGAACAGATTATAATGTATATACTTAGAAATAATAATATACCCAAATTTCTAAATTACACACATGCACACACACTCGGTAGAACACCCAGGTTTCTCACACAGACCCGTGTCTTGGTCACATGGCAAAATGAGTAAAAAACAAACGTCTTTGAAAAGTGTCTTTCTGAAGAATGTTACTGATATATTGTTGGTACGATGTTACAAGGACACTTCTAATAAAGTTGCATGTGAATACACTGCAGATTTACGTTCATTATAATATATAGAAAATACCACAGTTGTTATGCCAGTCATATCATTTTATTTTGTTGTATTTATCTGCGGCACATTTTACAGACTGGTCCGTGAAAATAGTAGGCGAGAATGGGGTATTGCGAGACACTGGGTAATGTGAGACACCCCCTGTATCTAAGCAATAGGACACATCTGTGGTCATTTGAGCAACTGATTTTCAAGGCCTGTCCATTTCACCCTGGCCATGAAGAGCGTAACTCTATTGTGCTGTGGTAAGCATGTGTTGTGTACAAAAATACATTTTTGGGATGTAAAAGAAAATTTTTCGGTTTTCAACATAATCAACTTGGGTGCTAAAAGTAATTGATTTAAGCTGACAAAATCATACCCCATATATTGTTGAACTATAGACTTTTAAAATGATATGATGCTGCTAGCTAAAAATTGGCCTGAATTCAGCAGAGAGGTTGTTTTAATAAAAAGGTGGTGGTGAGTTAAAGTAAGACAAATGCCATGGGGCAAAGTAAGAAACTGTCTCACTTTTCCCCTCGAGGCAAGGTAAAAAAAAGTATTTTTTTTTCTACGTGTCTTAAACAGTTTGAAAAATCCATCAGGAAATACAACAGGAAGACAACCTAGGGCAAAACCTCCCATGAACAGATGGAAAGTGCAGCCACTTAGATCATGGAGCAAAAGAAGTCTTTTAAGAGGTGATTCAAGGGATCGAAATGTTGACAAGTCAATCCTCCTAAGATTTATGAGACAAAAGGAGAGGGGAGATGTTCTTACAGTGGCCTGGGGTTCAGTGGCCCAGGCAAAAGAGAATTTTCACTGATGAGATGGAGGAAGAACTTTCCAAACACCTGAAAGAACTTGTTGAACAGTCCTATGGCCTCTCTCCAGCTAACTGCTGCTAGTTCTGTGATAATCTGGCAGTAGTCATGGACAGGTGGGAGAATTAATTCTTCCAATGAAGAATTCCTGGTTTTATTCTCTAAGATTAAGTAGTTTGGATTCCCTTTCTCCTTATCTTTAATAGACATACATTCCCACCATGATTTTTAATGTGGATGAAACAGGTATCTATACAGTAAAGGCCTCAGCAGGTAAGATACATGATACACACACAAGGCTGACATATGTAGCTTGTAATAATCTAATAAACAGGCCGGCAAAGCCGAGAATGGCACCCAGAAATCGGATAGGCTCTGGTTCTCATCCCTGGCCTGGTCCTCAGCCATGGTCTGGTCCTCAGCCAGCCTCCAGCCAGGCTCTCATCCCCGGTCTGGTCCTCGGCCAGCCTCCAGCCTGTTCCTCAGCCCATGGTCTGGTCTTCAGCCAGCCTCCAGCCAGGCTCTCATCCATGGTATGGTCTTCAGCCAGCCTCCAGCCTAGGTCCTCAGCCATGGTCTGGTCCTCAGCCAGCCTCCAGCCAGGCTCTCATCCCCGGTCTGGTCCTCGGCCAGCCTCCAGCCTGTTCCTCAGCCCATGGTCTGGTCCTCAGCCAGCCTGCAGCCTTGCTCTCATCCATGGTATGGTCCTCAGCCAGCCTTCAGCCTCATCCTCCGGTGGCCGGCAGGACCTCTGAGCGAGTGAGGCCGAGAATGGCGGTCTGAAATCATATCGGCTCGCTTGGGGACCTGGGGTTCCCGCCCTGGAGGCAGTACTTTGACAGGTGGCTTGTAATAACATAATAACCAGCTAGTTATTAAGACAATCTGCAGGCTGCAGCAGCAGCAGCCTAGCCTACAGATTGAACATGCCATTGATTCTAAACTTTCTGTTGGATTCAGGTTGTGACACAAAGAGGGAAAAGGCAAGTTAGTTCCATGACATCGGCCAAGAGAGGGGAACTGGTAACTCTGGTGTGTGCGGTTAATACTATACTATACTATACTGCTGGGGACGCTGCACCTCCCATGTTTGTCTTTCCTAGAGTAAAGTTTAAAGACTGCTTCATGATAAATGCACCTTCCAGGAGCAAAGGGTACCTCCACCAGAACAGGATGGATGAATGAAGATACCTGGGCTGAGTTCCTCTATCACCTAAAAAAAACTACACTAACTGCACCCCTGACCACCTCATGCTGCTAATCACGGATAATCTTAAAGCTCACATATCACTCAAGGCAGTAGAAATAGCCAAGAGCAATATTATTGTTATGCTCACTCTCCCACCTCACACATCCCATCGCATGCAGCCTCTCAACGTGGTCGTGTACGGTCCGTTCAAAGCCCAATACAGCCGAGCTCTCGATGGGTGGATGCGATCGAATTTTGGCAAAACAGTCTCCATCTACCAGGTTGCAGGAGTTGTGAATAAAGTCTTCATGACAACCGTGACACCACGCAACATCACTTCTGTGTTTTGATCCACTGGGATTTTCCCATACAATTGTGACATTTTCCCCAATGAAGCATTTGCACCATCCATTCCGTCAGACCAACCAAACCCTGAACTACAGCCTGCCATGGGGGATGCTCCACCTCCAGCAGAGGGTACGGAAGGCCTGCACCCTGCAGATGATCTGCCTGAAAATGAACCTCCCGCTGCAGTTAACACACCCCCCCATACTAATTCGCCTGCTCCCCCGCTAGCTGACACAGATGTGTGACACATAACTAGCCAACCTGGATATGTCCTTCCACAGGAAATCATTGCACTTCCAAAGTGCACCCCAGAAAACAAACCACACAGAACCGCGTGAAGACCGCCATCCTCACCGATACTCCTGAGATGCAGGCACTCGAAAACCTTTTGAAGAAAGACGAAAGAAACTGGAAGAGAAAATGCAAAAAAGAAACCTAAAAAAGAAACCGATCCAGAGGAGAATCACACACAGCACCTCTGAAGAAATTGATGTTCCCGTGCCACTTGTCGAGTAATCCATGGGATTTTGGGATCATCTTGGCTATTATGTTGAAGAAATATTAAGGACTATTTTCTAACTGTGACATAAGTGATCATTTCAGTGTGTCTGAATGCAGACTGAGCATTATCTGTACTGTTGGGGAATGTAAACAAAGAGGACAGCTGGCTCTGTGTGGAGCGTGTTGAATGTAAACAAAACGAGTCCCCTTTAAAAAAGAACGAGAGTTGGATGGTACTAAAACCAGTGAATTAAAGCATAAATTCAGGTTGTTAGTTAAGTAACAAATCCTTTATTAATTAAGCAATATTTCTTTTGAGGAGAAAAGTTACACTGATTATTCAAAACAACTCTATGTGCCTCTAGACCTTGACAAGATAAGGGGACTCACTCCTACATACACACAGCTGAGTAGCCGCTGTTAGCACACAACAGCGAGAGAAAACCGGGGGCGAATAGCCTTGAGGGGGAGCTCATGTAGGGGGTTGGTTATGTAAGACTGTGAACACGGACCAGTCAGAACGATACTATGTTAATGTGATTATGCATGCCACTGGAAAACCAATCGTGAATGTTATGTAAATATGATTATGCACGCCCCTACTGTGTGAAACCAATCAGGACGCGTGAATCCTGAATAAACAAGGACTTTGGGGGCTGGAGCAAGTCAGGCGTTAACTCGCCTGACTTGCTCAGGCCTTAACTCGTGCATGCGTGCTCTGGGAAGAACGCTCAGTTACCATCTACACCGACTCTCGCTACGCATTTGGTGTTGTACATGACTTTCGCGCACTCTGGAAACATTGTGGTTTCATGAAATCTGACGGGAAGCCCATTCTCCATTATTCTTTCATTGCAGACCTCCTGGATGCCATCCTGCTGCCTTCCCAAGTTGCTGTATGCAAATGTGCAGCTCACACTAACGCTTCTGATTCTGTCTCCACAGGAAACTCTTGTGCAGATGCTGCAGCTAAGGCAGCTGCACTGATATCACTTCCTCTTGCCGCTTCCTGTGTCCAGACCGACAGCTCTCCCTCAAGTCCGTCTCCTCTCACAGCTCTGCAATCACTGGCTTCAGCTAATGATAAAAAGGCCTGGCATGCTGCAGGCTCTCATTTTACCACTCATGGCTGGTATGGGCCAGATGGTAAACCCTGCTTTCCTTCTGCTCTTTTTGCCCACTACGCTAAATTGACACATGGTCTTGACCACGTGTCAAAAGGGGGATTGTTAAGTGCAATAGCTGAGTGTTGGTTCACAAAACTTTTGTAGCTTATGTACAAAAATTTTGCCAATCTTGCATGATTTGTGCCACCCAACCCAGGTAGGCAAATCCAAAATGCACAACAGGCCGCTCATCCCCCACCAACTAGACCCTTTGAACATACTATGATGGACTTTGTTAGATTTTCTCCCTCTGAAGGTAAGCCATCTCTTAAATCTCTCTTCACCTTGGCATAGATGTCAGAAAACACTGTGCCTATCACCCAGCCAGTGGCGGAGCTGTGGAACGAGAGAATGGTACTTTAAAGAACAAACTTGCTAAGTGTTGAGGAAACAGGTTTGCCCTGGACAAAAGCCCTCCCTCTTGTGCTAAAGTACATGAGAATGAGGAAAAGAGGCAGGGCCAACCTGAGTCCTTTTGAAATTTTGTTTGCAGCCCCTCCCAACGTTGGACTGGCGTCCCCCAAGGCTCCTCCACCAGAGACAGCTCTGTGTGAAAGCAGTATTCTCACCTACTGTACTAACCTTACTAAAACCCCATCAGACATCCATTCTCAGGTATTTGCAGCTCTTCCCGCCCAGCTGAGGATCACCTGCATTCACTGCGCCCAGGTGACTACTTGCTGATAAAGCGCTTCAAAAGGCAGAGGTGGGACCATCAGCGCTGGCTTGGCCCCTACCAGATCCTCCTGGTCACTCAAACCGCAGTCAAGGTTGCCAAACGTGCCACGTGGGTCCACGCATCACACTGCCGTTGGGTCCCTGCCCCAGCTGACCCCCCTGCTGACCAGCGGTCCGATCCTGTTCCCTAAGGTCTTCGCTCTCAAGCAAGATCAGTGTGGAATGAAATAAGTGTCCCACTGCTACAGTAGCGTGCCAAGCTCCTCCCCATCAACACCATGGATCGTCCGCGGCCCTGGCATCCTTTCAGGATACACGGCTGGTCTCTCCGAGGCTTCGTGTGCGTCCTTGTTCTCCTGAGCGCTGTCATCATGCTCCCCATCATCCTGAGGTCACCACATGCCTCCACTCCTGCCACTTTTCCACCTGGCAACTTCTCCAACTCATCTGGCCCCACTGCGCCCCTCAACTCCCCCTCCTTCATCCCTTTCCAGACGTGAGGGAATGCCCCTTTGCCCAAATCCCACTGTAGCCCTAGACGACAATACCTGTTTGGTGTGCAGGTCTGTCTCCCACTGAACACTACAAGCACAATTTCCATTCCCATATCCAGCTTGTCCTACGGCGATCGATCTGCTAAAGATTATGCCCCTGGTTACAAGTGGTACATGACTAATGATCAGCTTGACACTCGCTGGTCCACCCTGGTGGCTGATCCACCAGGACATGACTGGTCTTCTTACACTGCCACTCAGTTTGCCCGACACCAACGACCACTCCTGCATCTTGTTCCCGCTGGCCCCAACCTCATGCTGACTGTTAATTTGACAGGTAATGTGTCCCTCATCCCACCTCAGAAGAAGAAGAACCAACTGGACATCGGCACATGCTGGGGTTTCTGGATCTGGGCCTGGTCCGGTGGCTCAGATTCCCGCTTCACGGTTACTTTGTGTGAAGAAAACATTACTTCTAGGTCAAAAGATGCTCTGTGAGGTATTTCTTTAGCCATTAATGATGAACAGCCTTAAACCTCAAGTGTGCCAGTTTTGAAATGTTCCTGGCTGTTATTACGTCTCCCCATTTCATCATTTTACCTGTGATGTTGTTTTCTGCCGTTTTTATAGTGTGGTTGTTTATTTAGGTAATTTTGTAGTTTTGGATGCTAAATTTTTTCCCTTTTTGGTGTTTTATTTGTGTTGATTTTTATATGTTCCTCTCCATTAGTGTTGATCCTAGTGGATCAAAAGGGGGGAATTGTAAATGAAATTTAGGCTCTTATATCATAAATGCAGCTAACCACATATAACCTGCTTCTGACCTCATATAACCTTTTATACTCGTCTGCACATCAGCTATGTTTGTGTGCTATTGTAAACTGAAAATCATCCTGTTCTCACTGACAGCTGCAAGGTCAATAGATAAAACTAACAAAACATAGAATAAGCCACTCTTTGTTAAATCCTACTCCCTGACTATCAGTCATACAACATGACCATATATGGACTTCTGGTGCTGCTGCTTAAAAGTCTCTGTCTCTCTGCCTTTGCTAGAGAGAAATCTTTTGAGTTCTCTCTCCATGCGCATGATATTTTCTTCTGACTTGACTTAATAAAAACATTGTGAACGCAGTTGTTACATTTGTCATTCTACTTGGATTCTTCTTCAGATAATTTTTTATGACAGGGGTTACTTACTTTTCAGGACAAATGTAAAAAGTACGGTACACCACGTACGTCCTTTTTCTTTTACTTACAACTGAGATCATCTTTAGGAGATACTGGTGTTCCTTTACAGGGCCCTCTCACACCACACCCACTAAATAAATTGCTTCACTCTGCTAAAAGCACAACAGGTTTTGTATCAAGACTCTATTGGTTCTTATTACAGCGTTCTTACAGACCCCTGGCATTAGACGCAATGTGGAGGAGAGATGTTTCAGATCTGAACCCCGTGTTTGACTGGGATAAAGTGTGGGTTAATGTGTGCTTAGCATCTAGAAATCCGGATCATCAGCAAATACACTATAACTTTAAACATAGGGTATATATGACCCCTTATGTACCTTTTGTTCTACCAAAGCAATTGGCAGTTTTATTCATATGTTCTGGGAGTGTGCCCCAGTGGCTGTTTTTTGGAGGATGGTCACTTCTAACCTCTCAAAGATGTTCAAGATCAGACTACCCTGCTCACCTGCCACTCTTATTTTGAATGATCTGTCAGATCTGGGTTTGACGCTGGACAAGAAGAGAGCGCTGTTGGCTGGACTTACGGCTGGGAAAAAACTGGTTGCCACACATTGGAAGCCTCCGCACTCTTTCTGGACATTGTCTATCAAGAGTTGTCGGCATCCAGAGTTCATGGTGCGGAAGAGCCAGCAATTAACTCTTGGCCCACACTTCTAACTACTCTCTGTGGTTTTCCGTTGTGATATGTGATAAGGGGATGGAGTCCTGGATCCAGGGGGTGGGTGGGTAATCCTTGGGAATTTGATTTGATTTGATTTGATTTGTTTTTTTTTTTTGTTTTTTTTTTTTAATTTAATTTTTCATTTATTTATTATTATTTTTATTTTATTTATCTGCCTACTTATGTATATTTGAACATCGTTGTATGTATAGGTATACGGCTATATGTTCTTTGATTTTTATTTGTATTTTTATTTATTGAATCTATTTTTATTTCTTTTAATCAATCCATGTGCCTTCTGTATTTTATTTTGCAATAAAGTAAAAACTTGATCTAAAAAAAAACAACTTTTTGATAATCCAGGATATATAACATTTATTGTTAGTTTCGTTAAAAAGACATTGTTGTATCTCTTACCTAACAAATTATCTTCGTGACATGAAATGCTTTACAATTTAGGTTGTTGTGTAACGTGTAAATTGGGCGTGTAATGGTTATGAAAGCAACTCACGTGCGGAGAAGTCACGTGAGAAGCTTTGCAATCAATCAATCAATCAGTCAATCAAAACTTTATTTATATAGTACTTTTCATACATATAAAATGCAACACAAAATGCTTCACAAAAATAAAATGAGACATAAACAGCAACAAAACAAATAATGAAAACCCATCCCTCCCAACTCCCCCCCACACATATAACTCCACGCACACACAAAAGCACACAAACAAAGCCTCACAGCACAAAGTAAACAGTTTAGTAACATGGCAGGGCACTGAGGATCCAGGTGAGGAAGAACCATCTATGGGAGGCCATCCACACCTAGAGGTGCCACAGGGGACGCCGTGCCAGAGACCGCCGTCACAGAGACCACCTCAACCCAGATAGACCAGGGTAGACCCACATATTGTGCAGACCCCCCAGTCCTCCAGGCTCGAGGGATCTCCAGGACCACCCCCCCAGCAGGCAGACCTGACACAACTCCCAGTGTGGAGGGCCCCCATGAGGAAACACTGGAGTTAAAAACTTAAAAATTAAAAGATTGTTAAAAAAAAAAGGATGAAAAACAAACAATAGATACAATAATGATAAAATGTAGAAATTTGGAGATAAAAAGCTATGGGTTTAAAAATTGAATTTAAAGATTTAATGGTAATAAAATGCACAAAAATAAGACTCAAAAAGACTCAAAAATAAATTAAATCATTAAAATCATTACAGCTTAAGAACAGTAAAATAAAAGAGTAAAAGAAATCAGGTAAAAGCTAGATTAAAAAGGTGAGTCTTGAGCC
Source organism: Hirundichthys speculiger (assembly GCA_018398805.1). NCBI lineage: Eukaryota > Metazoa > Chordata > Actinopteri > Beloniformes > Exocoetidae > Hirundichthys > Hirundichthys speculiger. The sequence goes on from JAGFBZ010000122.1 coordinate 77,791, forward strand.
TCCTTTTAAAAATCTCAACAGTCTCTGCAGTCTTGATGTTCTTTAGCACCTGTTCCACAGATGAGGGCCGTAATGGCTGAATGCAGCCTCACCGTGGGTCTGTGACCTAATTCTGGGGATGATTAAAGGCAAGTGCCAAAGGACCTCGGGGTCCGCAAGGGTTGATATGATAAAAGCAGGTCAGATACATAAGATGGCCCAAGACCATTAAGACATTTAAAGACTAATAAAAGAACCTTAAAACCAATCCTGAAATGCACGGCGAGCCAATGCAGTGATTTTAGAACTGGTGTAATGTGTTCCCGCCCCCTGGTCTTCGTCACCCCACGAGCTGCTGAATTTTTGGAGAAGTTGTAGACTGCAGTAGTCTAAACCAGTGGTTCTCAACTGGTTTGGCTTCAGGACCCACCATCACCCTTAATGACGAGCCGTGACCCAAATCAAGGAAAATTTCCACCTTCTCAAATTTATTGAATAAAAAGATCGTGCTGTTTGAATCGGAGATAGTAAAATAGAATATCACAGAATGCCCACACACACACACAAAAAAAAAATTATTGGTGAACCAAAACGACAAAAAACAAAATAGCATAACCAAAATGACTTCAAGTGGGAAATATTCCCTTTGATGCTCAATTAGATGCATTTTAATTAAATTCACTTTAACACACTTTACTTCAGTAACTTAAGCCTTTTTTAACAGACTCGGCATGCACAAACATGAAATAAAAAAGTGCAACCACTGAGCAGTAGTTTCAAAAATAACTCAAATATGTAGCGTTTGTTGAGTACCCACTTCCTGAATATATAACAATTTCTTATTAAAACTATCTAGTCACTTATTTAAGCATTAATCATAAAGCTGACATAACAAACACAACATTTCAGTAACAGCTATCTTTAAGACTCAATAGTGCTTTTATGCACAAACATGAAATAAAAAAGTGCAACCACTGAGCAGTAGTTTCAAAAAGAACTCAAAATATATAGTTTTAGCTGAATAACCACTCACTGACCTTTGTCTTCAAGATAAGAAAATCCAGATCTCATATATTCTTCGTTGTATCTGTGTTTCACCTGCTCAACATATGTAAACAAACGTTGCAGGTCTTTTTCTATGGTGTGAACTGGCGGGTGTTAACTCACATTACAAGGCATTATCGCCATCTACTGTTAAGGAGTATGAATGACACACTTTTTTTTTTTTTTTTAGCATTTCTTTCCCAGGCAAAGACCCACGACCCACTGAAAACGGGTCTGCGACCCACTTTTGGGTCACGACCTACCATTTGAGAACCACTGGTCTAAACGACAAGAGATAAAAGCATGCATCAGCACCTCCGTGTTAGCCTGAGAGAGAAACGGGCGGACTCTGGCTATATTCTTCAGATAATAAAAAACCCATCCAAAAATGACACCCAGGTTTATTACACATTGTGCAGGTAGGTAGGTTTCAATTCTTGTAGTTTTGATAAAAGTTTCTATCTCTTGCCTTCAGGACCAATAACTAAGACCTCGGTCTTGTCCAAGTTGAGCTGTAGGAAATTCTCTGCTATCCATGTCTTGATATCTAAAATACAGTTAAAAAGAGCATCAATTGGTCCTGTTGTGCAACGTGTAAGTTGGGCGTGTAATGGTTTGTGAATGCAACTCACGCGCGGAGAAGTCTCGCGAGAAGCTTCGCCATCAGGAAGAAGAGGTGGGACCGTCCTGTTTAACGGGGAACGAGGAAACACAATCTAGTGTCATGGCTGCCCTCGGAAATTCAAGTGCTACCACCAGCCCTTTGGTGATCCTAGCACCAAAGACGAAGACAAAAAAGAAGCACTTTGTGCAGCAGAAAGTGAAAGTGTTTCGAGCGAGCGATCCTGTTCTGAGTGTCGTTATGTGGGGCGTCAATCATTCAGTGAGTCCGACAAATCTGTGTCTTTACTAAGTTCTGATGTCAGTGTAATTTAGTTAGCTAACTGTCGTGTTACCGTGACATGCAGCTTGTCATCCCTTACATACATTTTTTTACATTCTCGATTCCCACAGAGATGACAGTCTTAAAAACAAAAACTGTGACCTCAGGATTTTTTAATGTATTTTTACCTACACCTGGCTGATGAAAATTTGAATAATTTCGCTAGCTACACCTGACAGATAGATTTCCATGTCTTTTTAAGATGTCTAAATGTCGGAATTTAAACGAGATTACTATATAAGTTTTTTTTACTTGTATATTTCTGCCGAATACTTCCAAATTAGTAAATCGCAGCATTTGGTAAGTTGTTAATATGGGTTGCCGAAAGTTGGTGTTTTTATTACAATAGTGAATTACTATAGTGAACTAGAAAAATTGCATTTCCTGCGAAAATGCAGGTGTGAATGCATTAAGCTGAATTTTGGCCTGAAATCTGCTGAAAAGTAAAAAGTACATTTGAAGAGCATGAATATTAATAAGAATTTGAACAACTGAATATTCTTTGAGCATAGCAAAATTCAGAAAAATGTTTAAGCACAATATATTGAATCCAGAAAACATGTCAAACACAGCAAAGGGAGCAACATGCTGAATGATGTTTAGGTAGGAGAATGGAAAATCTGCCTAAATTGGAATAGAAATCTAGTGATGAACTCCCATAAATGTATTAAGGTAAAGCACAACATTTAAAAGCAGAAGTCGGCAGGAGATGAATATTTTCATACAGTAAGTGTTGAAGTTGCCAAAAGAATGTAAAAGTTGCTAAAATTTGCATAACACTGAGAAAAAAAATCAAACTACTTTATGACAATGGACTGAAAATTTGAAAAACATGAGTTGAAAAATCTTAAAAAGTAGCAGTGAACATCTTAGCAGAATGTATCAAGAGTTAAAACATGTGAACTGAAACTAATTTAGCTAAATGCTAAACACAACTAAGACAGCTAAATTCAGAGAAAATGTTAATAGCAACAAGAGTTATTTAAAAAACTCCTTTCTAAAAGCTAATAACAAATCAAAAAGAAGTGAGCTAAATCCAGCAAGGTTAGCTACATACTAACTACAGCTCAGTGAGAAAAATGGATCAAGAAAGACAAGTTAACACAATGGAAGAGACTACAGAATTAGCAGCATTTAAAATGAAGCTAATCATGCTCACAACTGCCTGCTGAGTCAGCAGCAGTCAAGGCAGGTGTCCAAATACGTTTGACAACACAGTGTGGAAGAATGGTTAAAAAAAATCCCCATAAACACACTCCTAAACTTTGTGGAAAGCCTTCCCAGAAGAGTTGAAGCTGTTTAGGCTGCAAAGGGTGGAGCCACATCATATTGATTAGGAATGGGATGAACTAAAGCTCATATGTGAGTCAAGACAAGTGTCCGAATACTTTTGGCAAATGTTTGTGTTCATGCTGACCACCGTCTGTGAATGTGGCATGAAAGGCTGGTTGACAGTGTCACCACGCAGTTTGATGTATGTGATTACCTGTAAAAATAAAGGAGGATGAGCTGGATAAGCAAAGAAATGTCCTCTTTACTTTAACATGCAGCTGTGTGGTCGAGCGAGCGAGAGAGAGAGAGGATTTTGAACCAAATGACACCAGTGATCACCAACCTTTTTAAGCCCTAGATCTCTTACCTCAGCATGGGTGACAGTTAAGATCTACCTACTGATATATGTTGAGTGAAAAAGAGTGTCCATAATACTTGCAAGTTAAGGCTTTTTATTGAAGCTAATTGTTACTAACAAGCATCTAACACTTTGGTCCAGATTTAAAACAGATGTGACGAATAACACACTATAACACTGTCATTGTAAGGCCATCATTGTTTTGTCTATAATTACACATCACATTTTATATTCTTAAACTCCTATAATCAGAATCTCATGAAAAAAAACAGAGGCATTTGGCCTATTTCGCATCTGAGGAAATGATTTGTTTGTAAAAGATAAAGGAAAGGAAAACACAGAGTGGGCAGAGTATGCAAACTACAGATTACCCATATATTCTTGTGTTTAACTAATGAACTTTCAAGTAAGTGCCATTCTGTGGTTTATGCATCATTACTATTCCATCAGAAGGCAAAACTGATGCAGTCTTTACTCAGGTCAGTGTGACGGCTGTGACTGGACTCCGTCTGTGAGGGCCTTGTAGTTTGGCTCATAACTACAAACAGCCAGTCTGAGGCAATCTGTCAGGTGTTTGTCAGTAACTCGGCTTCTGTACTTTGAGTTGATGATTTTCATCTGTGAAAATGCCATTTCGCAGAGATAAGTGAATCCAAAGTAGGCACTCATTTTTAAGGCACATGCAGTACTTCTCTTCGCTGACAAGTCCCCAAAAGTCACTGTCTCTTCATCTGGCTTTTATGGAGCCCCGTTAAGGTCATAATTCAATGAATAAATGAGTCTATTATTATGAAATACAGGCGTTTATTATTATTATGAAATATTTCCCATTATTATAAGAATGAGCTTTTACATAATAATGGATTCGTTTTTCATAAAAATGAGCTTTTACATAATAATGGCTTTGTTTTTCATAAGAATGATTTGTGTGTCAATCACAGCAGAGAGGGCGGAGTCATTTATGTGATTGGCTGCTCTTTCATTCAGGCATAAGCAACAGAGCAGTGAATCGTCAAATCGGGTCAAAATAGTATCGCCTGATAAATTATCATTTTCGATATTGTCTGCTAACCTGGTCAAGGTTTCCCGTAGCTCAGTCCAAGCTGCCATAGCTACAATCGGACTAGGAGCGCACCTTGATGACGCCACGGCCCGCTGCTAACGGGACCTCACGGCCAAAACTAGTCGATGTCAGAGAGTAGAATGGGGAAGGATCAGCCAACGAGCGTGCAGGCAACCACTGGTCCTGCCCAGTGGCAAAGTGTCATTATTATGTAAAAGCTCATTCTTATGAAAAACGAAGCCATTATGTAAAAACTCATTCTTAGATCAAAAAGCTATTCTAAAATAAACTATTATGCATTAAACTAAGATTAAATAATAATAAAAATATATTTCATAATAATTACATTTTTTTCATAATAATGGGAAATATTTCATAATAATGGATACGTATTTAATAATAATAAACGCCTGTATTTCATAATAATAGACTCATTTATTCATTAAATTATGACCCAAACGGGCCTCGATAAGCTTTCAGCTCCACATCATTCTGCAAATCAACCGTCTCCATGTCAATTCCACATAGCAAAGCAAATACCTGCTGAATTTGGCTGCTACCTCCTCTATATTAACAGGCAGAAATGGGTTTGAGACAAATGCAGCAATATCTTCCATGCTGACTGAACTCTGCTGCCAGTTTGTCCAGGTACACAGAGTACTGCTCAGGGTGAAAGTCATGGTTGTCTTTGATGGCTTGTGACATTTTCTCCAGGTTGGGAAAGTGTGTCAGCCTCCCTTTCTTGAGATGTGTCCAGACACTGAGCTTGGCCTTGAACGCATTCACGGCGCTTATCATGTGGGGCAGGTGTCGGTCTTTTCCCTGGAGCTCGCGGTTGAGTGAGTTCAGTTTTGCCGTCAGGTCCGTCAGAAACCCCAGATCCAGTAGCCACGCATCATCTGATAGTTCCTTGTGATCCTCGTTCCTTGTTGACAGAAAAATCTTCATTTCAGGCAGCAGATCAACAAAACGCTGCAGCACTTTGCCGCGACTCAACCACCGGACATCAGCATGGAGAAGTAGCTCTCCATACGTGGAGTCAAGCTCATCCAATAATGCCTTAAATAAGCCACGCTGAAGCACTTTTGCTCGAATCGAGTTACCACTTTGACCACCAGTTTCATTACATGATTAAAGTCCACAAATTTGCTAGCCAACTAGGGCTGGGCGATTTTATCGATTCTGCGATATATATTGATATTTTATTTCCCCAGAGAGTATCAATTTTTCAGCGGTGGGTATCGATATTCTTTGCTCCCTTCAAAACCCCCGTGTCCTGCATGGGTGCTCTTCCTGCACTTTGCAGGAAGAGTAAACCTTTACCAGCTTTTTTCCATTACCTATTAAAACAGGGATAGAGTCCAACTTTCTGTGATTTGACAGAGCTACATTCCTCCTCCTGTCATCTAAAATAATAATTTTGACACCTTCTAATTAGGGATGGGCATAATTAATCGATTAATCGATGATTGATCATTAAGAATTTGGTTGAAGAAATTAATTTTCGTCGATGAACTGAACGTTTTTTGTTTTTTTTTTTTTAAACTATCCGAATGTAGGTTCTCAGTGCACGTCCTCAAACAATGCGATGCATTTCACTGTGCCACTGATAGAAATTTGGCAGCAGGGGGCAACATTTCACCATCACTCTACCCTGGCTTGACTCAGTTGTTACACGCGAGCTTCTGTAGGTCCTCTCCTAATCATGAAGCGGTCGCGGTGAAGTGTGGCGTGGGACAATTTTCGTTTAGAAAATGACCAAGTGTACTGCAATCACTGCAATGCAAATTACAAATACAATTAATCGACAACGACAATGATGTATCACTTGAACAACGCGCATCCAAGCCTTGTAAAGGACGGTGGAGGCGGTTCATCTCTATCTCAGCCTAGCCTAGCCTAGCCTAGCCTAGCCTCAACTCGGTGATAGCATGGACCAGAAGGAGCTGCAGTGCACATCAAGCACACAACAAGCGCATCTTTTTAAGAAACAAAAAGCCTGTAATACTGGCGCCTTGATATAAATTGTCATTGTTAAGTAGTCTCCTCAATATCTCTTGTTTTATTATCGTTGTTTTTTTAAAGAAAAGAAACAGGAAATGTCACGTTATTGTTGACCAAGAACATCCGGGCCACTGAACACATCTGGGCATGCGCGGGCCATAGCAACCAGCCCAAAGAGGAAAACAAATGGCACGCCGATATCGAGAATATTTGTGATAGTTTTCAATATAAAAATATGAATGATTAATCGATTATTAATCATTAATTCTCCTGACGATCGATGAAAAAATCTCGACCAAATGCCCATCCCTACTTGTAATAAGGTGTTACTTCAGTGCAGCTCCATCTAGTGGCACAGATGTGTAGTGACAACAGAAAGTCCAGTCCTCGATTATAAAACAAATTCAGTCCTGTGGCCCAAATGGAAAGAATAAATGATACATGGATTGGTAAAGTTATTGAACTTTAACATGAACATTTTCATTCTAAAGTTCTCCCAGACGGAGGATTCAACAGAAACAAGGTTATTTTTAACCACTGACAAGTTGAATGACACGTTTCTGCCGTTCCCTCAGAAATGTGCTGAGCCACAATCATTTTGTTGGATTTTGTTTGTAGAATTTTTTTTAAATTTTTTTTTAATAAAAACAGGATGACATTAATGCCCTGGCAGTGGCAATAAGCTTTACTTTATTTTAGATTATTTAAGATGAGATTTACATTAAATATGTGTTACTGACAAGTGCCGATGTCAAAAGTGTTAAGTTATGGCACTTTAGTTCATATGGCAGCAGAACATTTTAATAAAAGTGCATTTTACACTACTTTTGAATAGGGCTGAACGATTTTGGAAAATAATCTAATTGCGATTTTTTTTCCTCAAAATTGCGATTGCGATTTAATATGCGATTATTTTTAAGGTCTTCTTCTCATGTATTTTTCAAACACTGTCATAATAAACAATATCAGATTTATTTAAAGTGCAGATTACAACAATAAAGCAAACAAATTTGTGGCTTTACCTCTTCAACATCTAACTTTTCACGTTTCATGAAACATGTGTAACATTTATGTAAACATGTGGACTGGACTTCTTAAACTGTCTGAGATTGACAGGACAGTGTATAAATAAATAAATAAAATATACAGATATAGAAAAAATAAAGCTTACTGATCTCCAGTCAGTAACATCACACAGGAAAATAAAGAACAAATATCTGCTCTAACCAATTGGACATTTTCAAAAAAAAAACTTTTTGAACACTAATAGAAATATTATATTTACTCAGTAACAGCAGCACACAACATACTGAAGTGCAAAATGAGTCTAGCACTGTTAGCCAGAAAGATTCTTCTGTATAGATCTCAGGAGCTCACAGATTTTTTGCAAGGAAAAGGGGGGGGGAGCTCGAGTTGTCTCGCGCGGCGGGCTGTTTGTGGCTGTGCACTGTGCCCGACAGAGAGACAGAAGCGCGGTTCGCGAGGCGGCCTAAACCCAGCGGTTTGAGTGCGCTTGAGTCTCTAAATCACCAGAAAAAGTCGCTAGATTTGTCGAAGTTGACAACAGTGCTTGCCCTGTTTGCTCTGCTCAGCTCAGCTGGGCTCACTCGCAAGTCACGTGACGTCGCCAGATCACGTGACAGTAATATCGCGGCCTTTGCGGTTAGAAAATCTCGTTTTATGATATCGCCAGATTATCGCAAATGCAATTAATCGTTCAGCCCTACTTTTGAATTCATTATATGATTTTGCGTATACAATGCGATTAATCAGGGAAATAATGCGATTAATTGTGCTTAAAAAATTTAATCGTTGCCCAGCCCTAATATAAATAAATGAATAAATATATATATATATATATATATATATATATATATATATATATATATATATATGCCGATGCACAAAATAACTTAACGGAAAATAGAAATGTAAAACAATTTAAATAGATTAAGTGTGCAAAAAATACAGAAGAATACTCAAATGATATAGTGCAGTCAAGCCTAATGTCATGGCTGAAAGTTTTGGCACCCTTGCACATAAAGACCAAACATCTCCAAATGTCTATAAAACAAGTTGAAACTGACAAAAGTATTTGGTGTCTCAAATTCTTTATTAAACTAATAATAACACAGAAACTTAGTTTTTTAATCATAACTTAATATTTCATTTTAAATAATATATTACAGAGAAATTGCTGGCAAAAGTATTGACACCTTGAATTCAGTATTTGGTAGCACATCCTTTGGAGAAAATGACTGCTGTCAAACGCTTCCTATAGGTTTCAGTGAGATGCCTCCACCTCTCTACGGGCAGTTTGGCCCACTGTTCTTTAGCAAACTGCTCCAGTTGACCCGGATTAGAAGGGTTCCTTCTTCCAACTGCCATTTTCAGATCCCTCCACAGGTGTTCAATGGGACTGAGATCTGGACTCATTGTTGGCCACTTTAGAACAGTCCAGCGTTTTCTGTTGAACCATTCCTGGGGGCTTTTTGATGTGTGATTTGGGTCGTTGTCCTGCTGGAACACCCATGATGTTTGACGAAGACCCAGCTTCAAAACACTTGGTGAAACATTTCTCTCCAAAATACCTTTGTAATCAGCAGATTTCATAATGCCACACACACATTCAAGGCACCCAGCACCAGAGGCTGCAAAACACCCCCAAAACATTAGTGAACCTCCTCCATGTTTGACTGTAGGGAGGGTGTTCTTTTGCTTGAAGGCTTCATTTCTTTTCCTGTAAACACAGAGTCTATGTGATTTACCAAAAAGCTCCAATTTGGTCTCATCTGTCCACAGGACATTTTCACAGAAGGATTTTGGCTTATTCAGGTGTGTTTTGGCAAACTCTAGCCGGGCTTTCTTGTGTCTGTCTTTCAGTAGAGGCTTCCTTCTGGGTCTCCTACCATAGAGCCCTCTTTCATTGAGCTGGCGACGGATGGTACGCGTTGAAATAATTGTACCTTGTGTCTGAAGGTCAGCTTGAATCTGTTTAGCAGTTGTCTGAGGTTCGTCTGCCACCTTTCGAACAATCCTTCGCTGCATTCTTTCGTCCATAATTCTCTTGCGGCCACTTCTTGGAAGGTTGGCTACCGTACCATGAGCCTTAAACTTCTTTATAACATTCCGCACAGTAGATACAGGAACATGAAGGTCTCTGGAGATGGACTTGTAGCCTTGAGATTGTCTATGCTTTGCTACAATCTTTTCTTTGACTTCCTCGGTGACTCACAACTGCAGAATGAGGGGGTTGCTCCTTTTAAACTGATTGGATGACTGATTACTAGATTGCTGTCACCTGTAAACTCACCACAGGTGAGATTGTTCTCCTCCATGTGTTCTCCTTTTTAATAGGCAAAATAAACTAAGCACCAGGCCTCTAACAGCCTCCACCTCTTATAGTTTATAAAATAAACATCAGGCTTGACTCTTTCTCTTATATAAAACATGCAAAATAAAGATAAGCTTCCATCAGCCTCAATCTCTTCTTTTTTAACAGACAAAATAAGGATCAGCTGCCTTCTCTTTTTAACAGAAAATAAAATGATCAGCATCCAATAGCTTCCATCTCTTATCTTTTATAACAGACAAAATAAAACAAACAACCCTCCAGTACCTTCCATCTCTTATATTTTTAACAGACAAACTCAATATTTTCTCTTATTTTCTACATACAAAATATTAAACATCAGCATTTATGAACCTCCATCTTTTTTTTCAAACAGACTAAATAAGTAACTAAAAATCTGCCTTCATTTTTTCTTCTTTTGTTTTAACAGACAACAGACAACAGTTATTTCTTTGCTTTGAGCCAGTTGCTCAAACAGACAAGCCTGTTGACATTTTCAGAAGCTAGTGAGGCTCTCTTCTTGTTAACAACATGCCCAGATAGTGAAAATAACCTTTCACAAGGCACCGAGGTGGCAGGTGTTGCCAAGTACTTGTGCGCAAGGCAGGCCGTCATGCTGTGTGCTCCTTCATGGTCAGCCCACCACTGCAGTGGACAGTTCTGGCTCTGCCCTTAATGCAAAAAACAGCTTGTGTATTGTATTTATATTGCAATATTTTTAGTTTACATTGTTTGTTATATTTTTCCCTTAATTGCATGCACCATCATTGCCACAACAAATTCCTCGTATGTGTAAAATCGTACCTGGCAATAAAGTTGATTCTGATTCTGATTCTCCTGGGCTCTGCCCTGTAGCGCTCCACACATCTCTCAAGGTAATCCTTCTCTTCATCAGATGAAGAGTAAATCATGAGAGCCATTTTTTCTTATGTGGTTCTTCCTGCTGGCCTCTCCTCCCTGAGCAAGTCAGTGATGGAATGAAACAACCTCAGCCCTCTCAGGTTTGCTCAGACATTTAAGGTCCTTAAACCTAGGCTCTAGAGCTGTCGCTACCTTCAGCCATGGCATGTCTGTTTTTTTCTTGCATTGCTCCAAGTCTGCTGTGAAGGTCTTCTTGAACTTGACCATATATGCTGGGTCATCTTCAGAGACCTCCATGACTTGTGACAGATGCCGGAAGGCTGGAAGCACCACTGAGCAGGATACAAAGTTCTCTCCTCCGAGAAGCTCTGTGACCTACCTGCAATAATAGGGGAAAGAAAAAGGTTAGAAACTTCCTAGACTCTAAGGCTGAGGACACACACACTTATCACCCAACATGATTGGGCCCATAATATTTCCAGTGTGTCCTGGTCTGCCCCGTGGTCTTTGAGCGAGGATCACTTAATGAGTGTAAAGCATAAACGTAAAAAGGCAAGAGTCACTCACTGAGCTAAACACAAAGAGGCTGACAAATATATATTTAAATGGTGATGTCTGTAATAGCTGGAACACCTAAAGAAAAAAAAAAACACAGACACACATTCATACACACAACCAGTGTTCAGTGCTTTGGATTTTATAGTATCTACATAAGCTGTAGTAAGACACAACGGTTTGTCATGACATACCTGAAAAATGTCAGGTACGTTATGACAAACTATGTATCTGATAACAGAAGAAATTAAACAAGCTAAAAACGATTAGTTTACTGATGTTGGCATTTCTTCTAGTTCTTTCTAGTTATTTATTACATAAAAAGAACGTTTGAAATTTTTGTTTGTCAACAAAAATGTTTTGACATTTTGACAAACACTATGTTTAAAAGTATAAAAACATTAAAGCTACCGATATAATTGAATAAATTGTCCACATATCATTACCTTATATACTGTATTGGGGTTAAATTTGCATAAAATGCTTAAAACAGAATTCTAAAAAATTAAAAACCGAAAATACAGCAAAAACACAAAAAATAAAAAAAAAATTAAAACAGATTTCATAGGGCTCTACTTAAAGGCATTTTACTCTTAATATATGTTAACTACTGACTTGGAAGAAAGTTATACATTTCTCTCAAAAATGTTATCTCTCATTATTCTGGTGTTTAGCAAATAGAAAAAATAATTTTGATAATCCTAAATGACCTAAAGCAGGAAAGGTTTCATCTGATTTAATGTCAGACAGTGAGAAAAAAGGGTTATGTGTCTCTTTTATACAGTATATGTTTATACTTATACATATATAGACTTATGATTTCAACTGTTGCGATATCTGCTAACAAGTCCCTCTGTCAGTATCTTAGCATTCTGTTGGTACCACTGATGTAGTGCATCTCAGTGTTTTCCTATACATTTAATGAGCTTTAAAACCACAGTTTCATGAAAAAGGGCGACAATCAAGTGACAACAAGCTTGAATCTGGTAAACAATAAAATAATATACACATGTTTAGAAATCTAATTCCTCCCTCAATCACTGCCTATCTGTATCCCCATCGCCTAGCTCTGTAGCACAGACAATCCCTGCTGCCTGAGTGTGCATTCATGTTCTTTGTCTTTTTTTTTTTTTTGGGGGGGGGGGGTTGTTTCTGAACAAATCATCATTTAAACAGCTTGCACTGCTCATTTTGCCACTTGGGACTGCTTTCAAATAATCAACTTGTGCTTTGCGTGTGGTTATGCCACATTAACAAAATGTGGTTTGGAGATTAGATGGGTGACAAAATTGCTGTTAGATCCTGTACGATTTGGCCCCTCATCACCAATCAGTCACATAGTGGGAACAATGCAATGACTTCAGGACTAGAAAATGTAGAGTCTTGTTGTCAGGCTCCTTTCTTGTGGAGGCAGCTCTCAGTTTGTGTTTGGGATACAAACACTCTATTTGCTGATTAAGAGGAGGCTTAAAGCTGTCCTTTTTTTAAAAAAAAATATATAAAGCTTTCATTTTGGGTTCATTTGGACATTCCTGAGTACTTTCAGTTTGGAGAGGGAGGATTTCCCATAGTGAGCTAGGCTAAAAGCTCCTCAGAATGAGGGCCATTGTGTATCAATTCAAACTTTTATGTGTTGCATAAGTATGGCATATGAGTGAAGACAATGTTTGGCATGTTTGGACCACATCAATTTTTCACCTCACAGTCCTTTGCTTTGTCACTATATTTTCTTTTCCATACCTCCGTGGACATCTTAAGTTCAGAGCAGAACCAGAATAAGTGGATAAAGGAATGATTAAGTGAATAAATGAATTAATAAATTCATTAATGTAAAAAAACAATCATGATTTCATATATTTCATAGTTATTTTAGACACCTAAAAATATGTTCTCTCAAACACACATTTCTACAGATCAATGATCTCAACCAGGTTCCTGTTCCTGTCATGCTGCTGCCCGATGACTTCAAAGCCAACACTAAGATCAAAGTCAATAACCACCTCTTTAACAAGTAAGAGATACTAATATCTACCCAGTTAATGCAAACATGTTTTATGAGAAATGTATTCTATAAAGTCTGATATTTTGAAATAGCTTTTAAAAATCCGTGATCAGCTTGTTGGTGTATGTTGGCAAAGAAAGTTAAAATAACTTTCCCCCCTCCTTGCTTTGGCAGAGAAAATCTCCCAGGACATTTTAAGTTCAAAGAATACTGTCCTCAGGTTTTTAGAAATCTAAGGGAGCGATTTGGTATTGAGGATCTGGATTACCAGGTGTGGTGACTTTCCATACTCGCAACTGCTTTTAATTAACCTTAAGCCTTGCAAATATAAATGATCCCATGCTAACTGAGCTATGTGTCTTCGGATTTCCAGGTGTCAATGACCCGAAGTCCCCCAATGAGAAGCAATGATAATCACGGGGAAGGTTTACTTCTAAACTCTTATGACCGCACACTGGTTATCAAGCAAATATCCAGCGAAGATGTTGCGGACATGCACAGCATCTTATCAGAGTATCACCAGGTAACATCTGGATGAGTACACCTCACCTCATCATCACTTGTCTTAAGACCGACAAAACCAGCAATGTACATATCGCAAAATATAACTTCTGTGGTCTCTTTCGGACAACTGTTGTAAACTCTTTTATGTGGAAAGTAGTGGAATCCTGTTTTAAAAGTAACTAGATTAAGCTCACTTGCGTCAACATAATATGCATATTAATATGTGAAACGGTAACAGCTGACTTATGGACACTGTTAACTTGGACCTGTTTCAGAGTCAGGACCTCAAAGTATTAGCTTTTTCTTCTCTCTGGTGTGACATCAAAAGATCAATGGAGCTGTGTGATAACCTGAACAGTCATGGCCAAAAGTTTTGAGAATGACACAAATATTACATTTTCACAAAGTCTGCTCTTTCAGTTTCTAAAATGGCAATTTGCATATACTTTAGAATGTTTTTAGGAGTGATCAGCTCAACTGCAATTAATTAGCAAAGTCCGTCTTTGCCTTGAAAATGAACTTTATCACCAAAAACACATTTGCACTGCATTTCAGCCCTGCAACAAAAGGACCAGCTAACATGAATACAATGACTCACAGGTGTCACACACATTAACACAGGTGTGGGTGATGATGAGGACAAAGCTGGAGATCAGTCTGTCATGATTGAGTGGCTGGACACTTTAAAAGGAAGATGCATGACACCATTGTTCCTCATCTTTTAGCCATGGTTACCTGCAAGGAAACACCTGCAGCCATCATTGCATTGCACAAAAAGTGCCCAACAGGGAAGTTTATAGCAGCGAGTAAGAGTGCACCTCAGTCACCGTCTATCGAATTATCAAGAACTTCAAGGAGAGAGGTTCAGTTGAACAGGCTCCAGGGCGCCCAAGAAAGTCCAGCCAGCACCAGGACCGTCTCCTGAAGGTGTTTCACCTGTGGGATCGGGCCGCCACCAGTGCAGAACTTGCTCAGGAATGGCAGCAGGCAGGTGTGAGGGCATCTGGACGCCGCCATGTTTGTTGTGATCAGTACGCTGTGCTGCAGGCTCCTTTCAAGGTGTAACGTAAATTCCCACGTTCCCTCGTTTGCTAGTCATTCTTTCAGCCTTTTCTATTTTTTTCTTTTTTTATGTGTAACGTGGGAAAATACTGCGAATATCAATTCAAGTCAGCAGCTACCAAAAATATGGTCGAGTTAACAAGTTGTTTTCTGGCAAGAGGGAGTGATCTTGATTTTCCTTATTGGGGAGTCGTTTTTCTAATTATGCAGACACCACTTGATCATAACATTTGTTGCAGGTCATTCGGGTCTCAGAGGGAGCGAGGCACTGCTGTGTTGACAAAAATATATATGTTATTGGGGCTATTCATCATGATATCGGACTTATCGGAATGACATCATAATTTCCTGTTATCGGCCCGATTATCATGCAGCCCTAGTTCCATGCTTTAATATCAACGTTATTTATGGCTTGGTGTGTCATACAGATATTTCAAAAACTGGGTCTCACTTCAGGGTAGGGATGCACATTTTGGATTTTTTTTATAACCGTTAACCGACGCCCTTTAACGATTAATAACCGTTAACCGATAAGATTTAAATGCCCTTCCATGCCGCCATTCCAACATACCACCATTTAGTTACATCACCGTCCTGAAATACCGCTATTCAGACACAAACGTCCCACCATTTAGACCCAGCTGACCCGAACCGCTATAAATAGACCAGTTACCCGAAACGTACCCGAGTTAAAATAAATCAGAGCCAAAATGAAATGCAGACGTTTATTGCTGCAACACTAGGCAAGTGAAATAATGAAGCTCAGTGGCCTACACTTTGCCTTAACATAGAGAAAAAATGTAGGTCCTATCACAGTCATCTCTGAATCTGGGGAGAGCCGTGCCGTGCACACATACGAACTAAAAATAACACGGGCTAACCTGCGCAAAAGTAAAGATACATCTGCCTACCTGTACAGGGCATTTAGATGCGATCACTCAATGGACAGGAATTCCTACAGGTGGACGCAGAGGTAGCCAGTTTTTCTGTTGCCATCCGTCCACATTTCTAAAGTAACGGCACCATTGTGCTCCTACAGTTGCATTTTGAGTTCCGGAATTGTTTGCTGACGAATCTCCTCCACATATCTGGTCACTCCACGGGAAACGGTGGTGGGGTCAGGCAGTAGTTGATTAGCATCAACACGGCCAGCTCGTGCACAAACATCAATAAGCCCCTGTGCTAATGCAAAAAAGCCCTCGCCATGTACAGTTTCAAAGGGTCGAATATCATTGCACACAAAATTCACGCACAGTTTGGTTATAGCGTCTTTGTCTTCTTTGTGAGGCACCTGCAGTAATGCCGTCTTCTTAACAAAATGTTCAAGGACAGACTTCGATGGGTTTTCAAAGCTAGCACAGGTGTCGGCATGCTTCTAGAGAGAGGATGTCCCACACTTTCGGCTGTCGCGCACAAACACTTTAAGACATTTCTTACAGGCAGTGAAGCCTTCAACGATGTTGTTCTCACTGTCTGACTCACATCCAAAATACTTCCAAACGTCTGATTTTAGTTTCGTGGAGGTATTGGCAATAACTTTTTAGTGTCCATTAACCAACTTCTTTTTCAGCTCTCCCGTAGTCATTTTGAATAACACTGCAGGGCATTGCCTGACGTGAAAACAAAAGTTGCAAAGATTCCTGGGAATGCACGAGCAGTTTACAGACAAAAAAAAATTTTTTTAAAAATCCGATTTTACTTTTTAAAGAGGGTTTTACTTTTTAAAGGCTGTTCACAATTCACAACAACATAGGCGTTTATATTTAAATAATATTTATTTTTGTTGGCACATTTTGTAAACCCGCAGTCAGACCCGCGCTCTGGTTCTTCCGACCCGACCCGACCCGGCATCCGACACAGGCTAAAATGTTTCACCCGTTGTATAGAATGTAACGGTTCACCCGCGGGTACCTGAACCTGTGCAGGACTCTGCTGCACAGAACTCCTTTTTGCTCCCTTCATCTTCGCTGTAAAGTGGACTGTGATGGGACGCATGTGATGGTATGTGTTGCAGCTGTCGACACGCCCCCATGAGTTGATTGAATTACGTAGCTTAAAAACAAAATTGACCGTTAGTATTAATCAGTTAGAGTTATTGTTATCGGTTAACGGTTAAACGGTTAACCATGTGCATCCCTACTTCAGGGTAAACTTGCCACTGAGCAGACCTATTGCCTTAGGGGAATGTGTAGCCTGTGGTTCCTGCTTGAATAAAACTGAGTAAAAAAAGATGGCTTTATTTAAGTGTTTTTTATTTTATTTTAATTATTAATTTGGTACTAAGAGAGTATGTTTACTAGAGATCATATTCTGTAGTTTCTTTAATAAATTAGGACAGTCTGTAGGATACAGTTTGACACATCTTTTTAGAAATGATCCTGTTAATATTGTAGGTTGTGATGTGCATAGTCAACAGTTATTCATTAATGTTTCAGCTTATTTATCTCTGTTAAGGAACATGAAGACAACACAGACATTGAAACTGTTGCGACAGGCACATTGGCTTTGCGTTGAAACAAAATTGAGAGTGGAATATTTACAAGTTCATGCCAGTGTACTTTCCATGTAGCAAAGCTCTGATATCTATTTGTATGTAAATTCAGTTATTTCCTTCCTGCAGCATATAGTGAAATGTCACGGCAGCACATTGCTGCCACAGTTCCTGGCGATGTATCGGGTCAGCGTGGAGAATGAGGAGACCTATCTGATTGTCATGAGGAACATGTTTAGCCACAGGCTGGTGGTACACAGGAAGTATGACCTAAAGGTGAGAAGGAACTGTGCTAACAAAAAGACCTTAGGTCACACATCCTGCTTCTCATCAGTGCTTTGTAAAATGTGTGAGAAAGTGACATACTGATTAGATGTACAGAAAAAAGAGATTTGATGCAATGCATCTTATTTCGATTATTGCCAGCTGCAAAAAAAAGAAGCCTTAGCCTCCAGTCTTTTACTAAAATATGACGAGAAAGTATTTTCTTGTTTTTGTTATTTATAAAACAAGCAGTGCAGTGATATTTCGTACAATTTTTAGTTGGTGCTACCTGTATATACTTTATCAGAGTAGAAAAGATTCAATGTTTGGTTCACAGTTTCTTCTTTTTGCAGGGCTCTTTGGTTGATCGTGAAGCAAGTGACAAAGAAAGGGTATGAGAAATGTCTACAACCCATATTATTTCATTCTTTTAGTAACCATCTCTTCCTTTCCCCTTTTGCCCTGATAAGCGTGTATTATTTATTCCAAAGGAAAAAGAGCTTCCTACCTTCAAGGACATGGACTTTAGGAACAACATGCAGAAAGTTTATGTAACTGAGGAAGAAAAGGAGAAGTTCATGGAGAAACTCAACAGAGATGTCGAGGTGAGGGTGATGTCTTGAAGCATGACTCTGATGTCATTGCTAGGAGCCAGACGTTTGCCACAGCTAGGTATTTTAATTCTTTCTTTGGGCAGAAAAAAATTGTAGAAGAATCAGATACCTAACTTGATGTATAGTTTCAGACCGCTGTGCAGTGACCTCCCCAGATCTCTGGGTGGTATGAAAATTAATAAATAATAATAATAAATATAAAAATATGTTTTACTCAGGAAAGTTCAGAAGTTAATTGTAGCTTTGATGCATCAGAGAAAAGTATAACATTTGAATAATTCACAAAGTGGAAGCAGATAGTGATTTTTGTTAAAAGAGCTAGATTAATTGCTTGTGTACCTGGTGTATGGCGTATGCATGTATTTTGAATGTAGATTATTGATCTGTTGTATCTTGCTCTCAATAATTAAGTCATTTTGGGAAACTTTAACACTCTTATAACAAATATCCCTATCACTTCCCCTGCAGTTTCTAGTGAAGCTGAAGATCATGGACTACAGTTTACTGCTTGGTATCCATGATATTGGCCGAGCTGAACGGGAGGAAGAGGAGGTTGAGGAGGTGTCCAATGAGGAGGAACTGGATGCTGAGAATGGCCTTGTGCCAGGTCCTGCAGTGGGCTCTTACAGCACTTCTCCTGAAGGAATAGCTGGTTATATGTCCTCCTACAAGCCTCTGGGGCCCGGGGAGTTTGATCCTTATGTGGATGTGTATGCAGTTAGGAGCTGCCCAGGTAAAATCCTTTGTTCAAACCGTATAATAATACCACCTTCTTTCCTTCCATCCTTCTTGTGTGTGCGTGTGTGTGATCTATACACAAGCTAGACCCATATGCTTCCAAGCGTTAATTTCCTGGCTAATGTCTTGAGAATGTTCTTTCGTTGTGATACCATCTATTTTGTAAAGTGCACCAGTCTCTCCTGCAGTGAAACACAACAGCATGATGCTACCACTACCATACTTCACAGTTGTGATAGTGTTCTCAAGATTAAGGTATTTGTACTTGCCTTAGGCATAAAAGAGCTTAAGAGTTCTTCCCTCTTAAAGGAGAGTTTTTTTCTTGCCACTTAAAGCTTTTTCTCCTACTGCGGTTTTTACTTGCCATTGTTTCTTTACTTAATATTTAATATTACTAACAGTTAATAATATTTGCTTAGGTAGGATGGACAATTAATCAAAAATGAATCGAAACCGACATACAGAACCAAAAATAAAATTAATCTTCATTATGTCAATTATTTCAGTTGTTAGAAATATTCAATAAATGAATTTCCCTCCACTTATTTTAAAATCACAAAGTTATGCAGTCTTTTATTTAGAATTCTTATTAGTTTTAAAAGTAGAGAATATTTATTAGCAAAACCCTGTCAGGGATTTGAGGGCAAAAAGTAACTAATAATAATAACTAAAATAATCGTTCATTAATTGCAATGGAGGGAATGAAGAGTATTTGATTGGAGCTGTTATCAAGTGTATTATTCAGTGTAATCATGGATGAATTTCCCTGTAGACAAAGTGAAGGTAAGTAAGTAAGTAAGTAAACTTTATTTATACAGCGCCCTTCACAGACCATGGTCACAGAGCGCTTCACAATTAAAATAAAAATAAAAACACAGTAAAAGATACATACAAATTTAAGATTAAAAGGCCAAGACAACACACTTATATAATGTGTATAAGGTGATCGTGGGAAGCAGCAGTCCACAAGTAGGGACAATGATATTGTGTTTTGACTGGTGTATACTTTCCTACAGCATGCAAGTAGGTGTCAGTTACATTTTGTGTGCGAAGTAAACAAACTTTTGTTTCTTTAAAGCCCATTGAAATTTTTTTTTTTTTTTGTCCAGTGATGCGCAGTCTGTATTGTATGGATTGTAATTTTGCATTGGCGATAACCGATAACACACACATATATCTAAGATCATTACATCAATACTATGAACAAAATCAAAAATAGTTTTGACTTTTTAAATGAACAGATACTTATTTTTTCAATGAAAAACTATTGGCAAGCCTCTCAAACGTTTTTGTAAAGCTATCAAACAAACCTATTTCATATCTCATATCAACTTAAATAAGGTTCATTACTGACTGATATAAAAAAAAAATAATAATAAAGGCTCCTTGAACTGATGGAAATACATGCATCAGAATTACAAACTGAAAAAGATTAACATTTAAAGGATTTTGGCTTGTGGTTCCATTTAAATTAATACCTTTAATTAAAGTAAATGAGGTTCAGTAGTTTTTGTTTTTAATTTTTTAATCTCATGGAAGCTTTAGATGAGAGGAATGAGGGAGAGGGGAGGGAAGGGGACGGGAGACTGCTGCTGGCTTGCACACGTTAGCTTTAGCTTCCGTTAGCTAACATTAGCGCAATTTCAAAACTCCATGGAAGCGATTATGTTGTAGGTGGCCGATCGGGTTTTACGTATTAAAGCTTGTGCTTCCCTCCTCGTAGAATTTTCTCAGAGGATTTGTCACAAATAACCACCAAACTATCTTCAGCTGAAACTTTAACGAAGTTCCACGCTGCCATGTTTGTTGTGATCAGTACACTGTGCATTCAAGGTATAAAGTAAATTCCCACGTTCCCTCATTTGCTAGTTGTTCTTTCAGCCTTTTCTATTTTTTTCTTTTTTAATGTGTAACATGTGGGAAATACTGCGAATATCAATTCAAGTCAGCAACTACCAAAATTATGACCGAGTTAACGACTTGTTTTCTGGCATGAGGGGGTATTCTTGATTTTCCTGACTGAGTAATCGTTTTTCTGATTATGCCGACGTCACTTGAACATAACATTCACTGCTGGTCATTCAAGGCTCAGAGGGAGCGAGGCACTGCCGTGTTGACAAAATATATATGTTATCGGGGCTATTCGTCGTGATATTGGAGTTATCGGGATGACGTCATCATTTCCTGTTATTGGCCCGATAGTTATCGTGCACACCTAGTATTTGGTTTTCTTTTTTTCAAGGAACCAATGAAGGAAGTTTGGGGCTTCCAGACCACCTTGAAATTGGATTTTTTGTAGCGTGGATAATTTTATTCTAGCCTTCTCAATATTCCAATAATATTACAAGACCATAGAGTCTAGAGATTTAAACCAAGAGAGTGGGGGTTTGATGGGGAAACTATATAAAATTAAAGCTGCAAGGACAGTTTATCGGACCCTCGTACCCATTGCCTTGGCCCCCCAGGTGTCCACGGCCTTCCCACATCAGTCAGGAATAAAGACAAATAATTCTATTCAGTAATAAAATGGGAAGGATAAAAGTTGCTGTCCAGCTTGAATCCAGAGGTATGAAAACAAAAAACAGGTTAGGGAGCTGCTCAGAGCTGAGTTCTAAGCTGCCACATCAAGACTGTAACTAAAACAGCTTTTTATCATCTCAAACAAATATGAAGAGCGAGCGATGTGATGTCCAGAGCAGATTTACTCATCCAGCCTTCATCTTCAGAAGACTTGATTACTGTAAGACTCTTGTCTGATTAGACAGCTTCAGATCATGATGAACACTGTTGCTAGAGTTCTAACAAGAACCAGGAAAACTGAATACATTCCTGCCGCTATGAGATCCTGACACTGGCTACCAGTTACCTGCAGAACAGTTTGTTTTCATCCCCTTCCAGGTAGCAAAGGGTTCTTTTTAATCAATTATTCACATTTTTGTGAATTCAAATTAAAATGACATTAAATTTGTAATAAAAATATTCAAAATAATTTATAGTAAAAATCTAACTTAAAACTTATCATCAGTTGTCACAGTATAAAACCATCCGCCTGTGGGTACAAGAAAATTGTCCCAAATTTTCTACCCAGCAGCTTGGAATGGCAGCTGTTGCCCTCACCCAAATGTACAAACTATTTTTTTTGCTGCATGACGATGGTGCTGGCTCCTCTCCAGGCTTCTGGTCATCATCTTGACATTTTTCCAAGCTGCCTGAGAAAGTTGCAAGACTTCTTCATCCTAGATGTAGATAATACATCTAGGTCTGTTGATGACAGAGACTTGACATCTGTCGGTATTTCCCTGCAGCTGATCCAGCGACACCAGCGTCGATGCTGCTGGATCCTGGGACCTCATACAGTGCCAAAAGGACAAAATTCAGCGCTGCCTAGTAAATAAAAACATATTAAAACTTATAAGTTAGTCTGGCCAAAATGTAAGACATTTTTTTTTTAAATCTTAATTATATCAGTTGTTTCCTGCAGCTCTTGAAGCCTCCTTGTGGTCAGAATCTACTCTGATTCTGCCTTTCTTTAGCTTTCTCCTTAACTTACTGTCACTCCAAACTACACTTTCAGAAATACACAAACATTAACACCACTTGGCAAACAAAGCAAATGTTACAACAGTAACTCATATGCATAACTTACAGTTCCTCAGGAAGTAAAACAATATAAACAATCAAAAAAGATTTGTATATTTGTTAATATGCTTCTCCTGCCATTACGAAGTTAGAGATTTACATTTGTGTTGGTCTTTATGGTTAGTCGACATCTTCAGTTTTCCTTAATTTTCCTTTCTTTGTCTACCAGTTTGTAGAGTCCTAAAAAGCTCAAATTTAAGAACCGCTTTGTGCTACTGACATAATATCCTGCAAGCTGAAATTTTAATACATGGATGTTGGAAAAATCTTGTTTAGGAATCTATTGAATGCAAAGTATTGGTTTTGGGATCAATAACATTACCCAGCTCTAATTACAGAATAGGACAAAAGCAATCTTAGTATATTAAATGGGAAAGTGTAAAAGATATTTTTTTGAGTGTTTAGATTTTCACTGCATGAATTCAGTCTGATTTACACTCTGAAAGTAATATTTTGACAGCTGAAGATGTAATTTATTTATTTAAATGTATGGTTGTTTTGTCCTCATTTTCTCTGTCCAGGTAATATGAACACTTCATTTTGGTCTTCTGTAATCTCACATTACTTTATTTTGATATATTTATTCAAATACAAGTTTTTATTGGTGAGATATACTCATTTTAAAATAGGTATGTTATTTTTGAGAAGGGCTCTTAGAAATAGTCCTAGTTAGAAAAAATTCATTATGGAGATATACTGGTTCTAACGGCTGTTAACTGTTTTAACGGATGTTAACTGTTTTAACAGCTGTTAACTGTTTTAATGGATGTTAACGGCTGTTATCTGGAGTTAGCACTTGGACCACGGCACTTGGCATGAAAAGGAGCGCTGGACGCTGGCAGCTCCCCTAGTACACCAGACTGGTGTACTGAAACTTGAATTAATAAAGTATTTTTGAATTTGAAATGAATTGAAAAGACTTAGGACATGGCATTTAATTAGGTTCCGTTGAAACCTTAACTCTGTCCTGTGCTTAGGACAGAGTTAATAAAATCCTGGGAGGATGTAATCCTTAAAAACTGATAATGTTAATTGGCAACAGGCCAGTGATATGCCTGAGAATGAATTCACTGTTACATTGAACTAGATGCTACTTTCACACAGAAATCATGGTATAAAGATGCAACGGCTGCATTAATGGGGCTGGAGTCTTTATGAAAAAAATTGTGGACGTGTTCACAATTTTTGGAGAATTTCTTTTTATTTCTTTTCTTTATTATTATTTTTTTTAAATCAATCTCCAGTACTGAAAACTAATGTTGAATGACTGATGTTCAAGGCCTCAGTTAGCAATGCATCCCACACAGATAAATCGTGGAAAGGACTGAATAACACCATTGTCATTCAGTCATAAACTGCTACATCCACAAATGTAAGATAAAAATTAGGATCAGAGCGGAACAGAATCTTTTTCTGTGCCCAATCCTATTCCAGATTGCATTATGGAGACTGTTAAGTTCTCCGGTTGTCTTCCAAATCAAAAATATTTGTGGATTTGTGTGTGCTGGAGTGAAGAGGAAAGAAACCAAGCGACCCGTCATTGCTGTACAGTTTAAAAGTGGTACTAAATGTGGTCATCTGATGTGGATAATCAGCAGTGTTTTCTACTTTTAATCCCAGGAGCCCTTCAGAGGGAGGTCTACTTCATGGGTCTGATAGATGTACTCACACAGTATGACACCAAGAAGAAAGCTGCTCATGCAGCAAAAACTGTCAAACATGGGGTGTAGCACACGAGAGGAGGAAGCTGTCAGATGTACCTGCACTCATAATAAAATTCTTTCCTTACATTTCATGAAATGTTCAGTGAATCCAGATTTTTGACTCTTTGTCTTCTGTCTGTCACAGGCTGGTGCTGAAATATCCACAGTCCACCCTGAGCAATATGCGAAACGATTTCGCGACTTCATCGCCAACATCTTTGCGTGACACTTGAGCACCAACTCTGCCACAAGTCATTCCAGGAGATCGCTGACTGACTGTAGACCAATGCTGTTAGACACACATGGATCATTATTTCAATTTGATGATCTGAGGCAAACCTTTTGTTGTAGCAATATAATTTAATACTTCTGATGCATATATTTATTTAAGATATAAGATGTATTTCTATTGGTGTTAAACACTATTAAAGGAGTAACTCTGGAGCAACGGTTGATCTGGAAACAGACTGCTGTTGATCAGTGTTAGAAATGTTTAATTATATTTGTGGCAGATTTCATCTTTAGTTTTTCAGTTTGCACTGAATTTCCAACCATTAGCTGAATTTAGTAGAAATGTTTAAATGTAGATTTGCTTTCTCGCACAGTTAGACACAGATATTACTACCTGAGCAGTAATTATCAGATGGCGAGGTTTAGATCAATCCAAAGGTAACAAATCAACCTGTTTGTGCCTAAGACTTCACTATGAAAATATATCCTGAAATTTACAAGGATGTATGACATTTTTTATATCAATCTCACAAAACATAGAGAATGAATCATTTCACTGATAATTGCAAAACAAATATAAAAGGTTGGTAATAAAAAAGCATTTTCAAAATGATTTCTTTCTTAGTATTAATAGAAATTAGCGGTACTTGAGATCAGTTAACACTAGATATGTTTATCTGTAGATGTAGGTCATCTGGGTTTTTTGAGTGCCAAATTTGTGGGACGAAAGCTTTATCCAAACAGAATTTGAATTTTACATATAGTTGATTTGACAGCAGTGAAATCAAACAGTTTGGACAGGTCAAATATCTGTTTTTACTGTAACTTTTGATGAACATTTAACATTTTCAAAATATACCTGTTGATACAATATGTCTTCCTCCCTTGACTTTCTTACATACCACAACCTCTGAATATGAGGAAGAATGAGAATATACTGAGAATATGAGGTAGTTCACCTGTACCCACAAATCTAGACTTGCATTAATGAAGAAACTTGATCAAATTTTGGAATCATTACTGCCTTTATGAAGTGTGCATGTGTCAGTGTTTAATTTCAGTTCCTGAAAATAAGCCAGTACACTGTAGTAGCATTGTGCTTGGCTAAGTTTTAAAAAGCAAAATGGTAGCAATAGGGACGTGTAGTCTAATAACATTTGATATTTAGTTAAACTAAGCACAAAAAGTAAGGAAATTTGTGTTTGGTAGATTTCTTTGTTGGAATAATTCTTGTATCTAAATCTTTAACCATTGGAAAGCCTGTTTATTTCCCTTTTAAATGGTGCCACATTTGTGAAAAACATTTGTGGGATGAGCAGATGAGTGGAGTACACGAAAGATTTGCTAAACATTTTCTTGTTGTTGCTATTGACTCTTTTTCAGCTTCTGGTACACCCAGGTGCTGACAATCAGGTGCCAGTCGAGAATTCCTCCACGTGTTAAAGACAATCAGGTGCCAATCAAGTTATGTCCAGGTTCTGCTGATGGCACTTGAATGATAGGGGTCAAAGGGTGGAGGATCCTTTAGTGACTGCTGCACTGATTGAAAGTGAGAGGAACGTCTGTTGGTGGGGGCAGCATCTCCCTCCCTTTTTCCTGGAAAACCAAGACTAGACATCACTGGAGGCAATCTCAATGCAGAGAGATATTGAAATGAGATTCTGCAACCAGTGGCAATCCATATCTACAGAGTTAGACCAAACTGTCTTCTAAAATAGCAACAGTTACCGCCACAGGTTGTGGTTTATCAGAGACTGACCTTAACCCTGTTGGACACTCGTGGGATCAGCTTAGGGTGCTGTTTGTGCCAGAGTAGCCAACACAAAACACACAATGCTGGTTGAAGTATGGGATGCCGACCAGGGCAATAACCAACATGAGGAGGAGCCAGGCTGTTGTGGTTGTATATGGTCCTTCCACATGCTAACTGAGACTCCTGTTTAAGTTAATACATTTAAATTGTTAAAGTGCCTATATGCCTTGTTTCTTTAGACTTCAATCATCCAAACCAGTCCAAACAAGCCAAGCAAACTGCTTTGCAATGAGAGAGAAGTTTTGGCAAATCTTTCATTCTTTCATAGGTGCAATCCACATATTCGGCCTGCTCATCCCACAAATACATGTTTCCTACAAATGCGGCAGCATTTAAAAGGGAAATAATCAAGCTTTCGAACAGTCTGATATTTACTGCCCAGAGACATTGTTACAGCAAAGAAATAATCCACGAAACACAAATTTCCTTACTGTTTGATCCTAAGTTTTTTTTTTTTTTTTTTTTAAGTAACTATGTTAAACATTATTGACAGTGACTGCATTTTCACAGTTTAACCTTAACACAATTCACTGTTCCTGAATGCTAACAAGGCAGTCTATATACAGTGATTCTCTCTGAATAATGCCTCATCTACTCAATAGTTACCCTTTTTTTTATGAGCTTTTGGACCAAAATTTATTTTAAAGATTTTCTGGAAAGCATTTGTTTGTTTGATTTGTCTATTGAAGATGTGTGAGCTTGTATGTGGCACAAAGCTACACACATGGATGCAGCAGAGGCATTAGTCACTGATCTGACTGAAATACCACATACTGCTGGATAGTTTGCCAGTATATTTAAATTTGTTTGCACCTCTCTCACTCATTTAGAAGTTTTTGATTCCTGAAGAATTGTGATTGCTCTTTTTTTTTTTTTTTTTGGTCAATTCTAGTTTACAGGTTTCTCTTGATTTTCATGTACATAAACACAAAAATTAAAAACTGTCATGACAGAAGTCTGCCAGCTTTAGAAATCAAAAATAAACCTTTCATGGTTGATTTATTTTTAAACTTTATTTTTCCTTCAGGTGTGATTTGGTCAGTTACATGGGAATAGTTGGAGAAAACATAACTGACCTCTTAGTGTGTTACATCTTTTGATAATGATTAAATAAAATACACACAAGCCTTTGAGTTTATGCACTCTGTGTGACCTTTGACCTGGGGCGTGACACAACAGTCCTCGGCCCACTTTTACAGTGGTTTGGTAATGATGGATTCTGTAATAAAATTATGAAAAAAAAAAAAGATGCTTGATGACAAAACAGACTACAGAGTACACCAGTTCAGCACCGACCTCTTGCAGTAGAATTGTATGAACTGTCCTAATAAACTTGTGCTATGCATTTATCAAGTTGTCTACTGGTGTACATCTGGACAATATTGTGCACCTTACCTTTGATTAAAATAGTAAAAATCTACAAACTAAATTATAAGACTGTGCAGCCATCATTTGAGTGAATGTTATACAGTGACAAAGAAGGGTGACAGAAGCCCAGTTATTATTGCCTTTTTTATTTCTTTTTTTTAATCATTATTTCATACTGGTAACTTCAGAAGCATGCTTTGCTTTGGTTTTTAGTAGCAGTTAATGACAAGAATAATGCACAGCTATAAACTACATCTTTCAGTGGAACACAATCTTGGATCCTCTTTACTGTTTCTGGCAAGACTGAAGTCTTGTGCATACAGAAGGACACAAAGTAATGCCAGAACTGTGGTTTATTTTAATATCAGCTAGCCTCTTCAAGTAAATTGAAATAGCCAATTATGGCTGCCCTGCCAGAGGGTATTCAAAACTCAGCTTCTCAATTTAATTAATGTATTTATTGCATGTCTTTGGTGACATGTTTTGGAAGGACCCATTGAATGTCACATGGCAGGAGCTGTTTGACCCACTTACCTGGGCCTACCTATGGTCTATAATTAGACTTCATTTATTGGTTAAGAGAATGCCATAAGGAAACAAACAAACAATAGAAAACAAAAACCTGGAAATGGGTAGAACAACATTTAGAACATTTTCTATTTTCACTCTTGTTGAGGGAGGGTTTTTCAGAGATGCTGTTTTGACTCTCCTTTAAGGGGGTGTCCACAGTCTTTTGGGTGCAGTGGATTGCTCATTTCAGGAACAGAGGGACTGGCTGACCTGTGCTGTCCGTTTAGGGAGTGTTGGTCTTGTTTCCATGGCATACAAATCCAAGTCTTTCTTGCTGAACTGAGTAGCACACGCTACGTTGTTCAGCTGGTGCTCTGTCCAGTTTCTGCCCCAGATTACAAATCATATCCCACTCAAATAAAGTGCAGTTCATAGCTATGCAGAATTGGCATTTCAAACTTGTAAAAATGTATAATTGATTATTTATCAGTGTCATTAAATCAAATCAAATCAAACTTTATTCATAGAGCGCTTTTCATGCCCTCAGGCAAAACAAAGTGCTTTTCATTAAAAAAAAAAAAGATAAAAATTATAACATTAAAACAAAATAAAAGCCGTCACACACCCCAAAGTCGTAAAGCCTCCTCCCATTACCCCTCAACCCCCCATGCACCACAAACAAAACAAAACTCCCTTTTTTTTTTGTCTCTTAAAAGAAGAAAAAAAAAAAAGAGGATGAAGTACTTCTATTTAAATAAATAAATATTTATATTTATTTATCATATTTATTTATAATTTATTTATATTTATATATTTAAATAAATAAATATTTAAATTAAATAAATAAATATCCAAGTATCAAAACACAAATATCAAAACAAATATCAAAACATCATTACTAACTGCTATTGAATACCAAAGGTAAACATGTTTCTGAATTTATCTATATGAAATATAAATAAACTAGAAAAGCACTCGGAGAGCGCAGACCTCCACCAAGCGCAACAATTCCCTCATATAGCGATTTACACCATAGATATTAGTCGTACATATAGCACTGACAATATGGGAGCGCTAAAAAAAGTACCATATCTTCCTTTATTTTGTGATGCACACAAAAATAAATAATAATGCTATAAAGATTTCATGCAATATTTGTTTCCAAAGTCAATATATTGAAATTAAACAACCTCAAGAGATTGCTATAAAATCTGCCATCTGGATCAGATCTGGATCAGCCTTTGAAATTTGATAGAGGTTCTCATTGTCAATCCCTGACTGAAATTTCATGAGTTTTGGGCAATAATTAACGGAGATATTGAGAAACAAAATTTTTGGCCCCATTTACCACAGTGTTATCGAAAATTTGAAAGTGATCCAGAATCCAGGATTTCTTCCGGATCACAGCCAAAATGAAATCAGTTCTTCCTTTTCACATTTCCGACAACTCCTGAAAATTTCATCAAAATTCATCCATAACTTTCTGAATTATCTTGAACACAGACAAACAAACAGATAAACGCCGGCAAAAACATCACCTCCTTGGTGGAGGTAATAACAAGAATGAAAAACACAAACCACTGTGCTGCTGATACTGTATAACAGGCTGTTGTCTGGTCACCTAAATAATGATGCCACAGGTTTACTATTTATTGTGGTTTGTAGATAAATATGCGAAAGAACTGTCATTCCAACAATTCACATCCATAAACTCATATGCTCTTTCACATCTTGTGTGATGACCAAAATTATTCAAATTACATTCAGTTCTACATTCGGTACAGTTCTAAGCATGTGCATTGTTGAGTATGTGTTTGGTGAGACAGTTCAGTTCAAGAGTACCTTATATCAATAGTGAACTTCAGTTTAGTTCACTTGGTGTGTGTATCAATAAATACTACAGTTTTCATGAGAAGGGATGATGACAAGTGATTCCGCCTGTCCACTCCAATCCAGGAAGTAAAGGATCATTCTGGATCATTTTAGTTCATTTTCTTGCTATTATTATGACAATGCTTGCAGTTCTACTGCAAAGGACATCACTGATGACTTGGTGTGATCTGCTCTGATTCTTTACTAACTGGATGACAATGGTTCAGTTTTTTAAAGGCTACGAAAAAAGAAGGGCAGAGATAAAATCACAATAACACTTTTTAATGCATGTTGTACTTCTACAAAATGACATTTTTTGTATGTTTATGAAGCAGCAATTTTAAAATACCGTCAATATTAATAATAATACCGACAAAAAGAATGAAAAGTAAATTTTTTCTCACCACAAATATTAACAAAATACCCTAAATCTGACGAGGCTAGACAGCTTAAGACATGAGAATTTTGCTGTATTTTTTTCTAGAATTCTAAGACAAATTTTTGATTTTTTATGAATTTCTCTGAATATCAACAATTACAACGGTGTGAAGGGGGGGGGGGGGGGGGGGGGGGGGGGGGTAAACTATTGTTATAGAACGGTCCTTGGTGCCATCTAGTGACAGCAGCAAATTACTTCTCATATAAAATCATAGAATGATTAATTTGTATTATATTTGTGAGAATACGATTCAAATAGCTATAACCTTAGAAGATTATGAATACAAAGCACATTTATATCGGGGTGTCTTCATGATGAATACATAGATATAAGTGGGGTGGATGGATAGATTGAAATGATGCTCATGTATAAAGATCAATACTCAAGCTTTTTTTCCTTTCCTATAAGCACTGACTGCTGTGAAGTGCAAATTCAATGAAATCTGTGTCTGACACGCTGTCGCTGTGTCCTCCTCCCCCTCCCCCTCCCCCTCTTGTCTCATCCTTTTGACGTTGCACTGTCACATGGCTCTGTGGCATCAGGCAAACAAGCATGCAGGTGTTGTGCCAGAAGTAGAGCTAGTGATACTGGGAATTTGGGTATCGATCCGATACCAAGTAAACACAGGGCCAGTATCGCCAATACCGATACTTTTTCATATTAAGCTTTATCTATCATGAAACTGCTGATCTTTTGGTGTTTTTGTGATTTTTGTCTTTGGATTTTTTTTTTTTTTGTTAAAACCTAGGACAGAATTTCAGCAAACTTTATAGGTGACTTCAAAATGTTTATCACTATTAACATTTTTGTGTAAATATTCCTTGGAGTTGAATTATTCTGTTCATAATGTTTTTTTTTCTAGTCCGCCTCTTATGATATTATATCTTTCAACACTTGTGTACTTTTGTTTGCCCTTTCCTGTTGCTTTAACTCGATAGATTTCTCCATTGTGGGATAAATAAAGAATTATCTAATGTTATTTTATCTTAGATAACACCTTTCAATGGGATACATGACATGTACTGGGTTATTTCAAGGTCTTAATTATATTATTTTTGGGTTGGATCCAGTAACATATGACTTCAGTAACATGTACTTTAAAAGTTAATATGAATTGATGCTGAAGATGACCACT
Source organism: Hirundichthys speculiger (assembly GCA_018398805.1). NCBI lineage: Eukaryota > Metazoa > Chordata > Actinopteri > Beloniformes > Exocoetidae > Hirundichthys > Hirundichthys speculiger. The sequence goes on from JAGFBZ010000122.1 coordinate 109,607, forward strand.
CTGATCTACCTGGATACTCTGTTGGACTGAAAGGCGTCTGTCAATGACTTCTGTCTCAGGCTTGGCAGTCTGTCAAGGAATAGAAGATGTCTCTCCTCCTCTATCCGCTTCTGCAGCTCTTCTTTTTCTTGTGCCTGGTTTTTCATGTGCTTAAATACATTTGTTGTGTTTCCACTGTATTTTACAGCCTTTTTATAAACTACACAAATTTTTGTTGTTTTGTTTTTGGGATTAAAATACAGCGGGACTAGGGGGAGGGGCCAGGCTGAGTCTACCTGCATGCTTGTTTGGTTGCTGCAGCTGAGCCAAGTGACGATGCAACGTCAAAAGACGAGACGGGGGGGCACAGCGACAACATGTCAGAAACAGACTTCAATGAATTCGCACTTCACATCAGTCACTGCTTGTGGGAGAGAAAAATAAAGCTTGAAGATCGATCTTTTTACACGAGTATCATTCGATACCAATACCAAAGTTGGTATCGATATTATCAATATTTGTATCGATCCGCCCACCTCTACCAGGAGCATCTCAGAGGCCTGTGTGGCTGCAGAGGTAGATGGATCCTCACTTTGGCCAGCGGGAGCTGCTCCAAAATATTTCAGAAGTGCCCCTGAATTTACAATTAAGATGCATCAGTTACCCAATTAAAATAAACCATAATAATGCACTAATTATTATCATTTGTTAACATCCTATTAACTAAGCATAACACACTACAAAGTATTCAAAAAGCTATATCACATAAAGCTTACAAAACATAATGTCAGTGTATATTGACATGAATTTGCTCGGGGGTCATGCTCTGGGTCTCTGTAAAGCGCCTAGAGACAATTGTCATTGTAACAGACGCTATATAAATAAAATTGAATTGAATTGAATTGAATTGAATGTTATTCAAGTTATTTAATTTAGCATAGACCCACGTATAGCTTTAAAAATTCCACTATTGTTTACCAAATTCCCAGACTAATAAGCCTGTGTGAACTTGCACTTGTGTTGTAAACACAAACTAGCCTACTGGTGAAATGCTAGCATCTAGTTCAGCAAAGCTAAAAAAAAAAAACAAATACAGTCGTCTTCTGGGGCTAAGTAGCAACATATTAGCAAGAGGATAATACATAGCGTATAGGCTACTGTTTCATTACATGCTAAATTAATGTCACTCATAGAGACCTGCATATCTTTATCTTTTGAACTGTCATGGCCTGGTCGCCATGGCAGCCCTGTGTGTATGTCTGTGTCAAGTTGGCGTCTCTCCCTGTCTTTAGTCTTTAGCCTGTTTTACTTTGAAAGGTCTGTCTTGTCTCATTGTTTTCTGCTTTGCTTCCTCCCTCTTGTTACCTTGATTCCCTGCACCTGCCTCTCGTTTGTTCCTCTGTGTATTTAAGTCTTGTTCTCTGTGGCTCCATTCGTCTTTGTGACGTGTTATCTGCCTGTCCCCCTGTCATCATCCTTCTCCTCACCCGGTCTCCAGAAGTTAAGTTTAGTTTTGTTCTTTGGTATTTTTTTTTTTTTTTTTTAACTCTAGTGTTTTTGACTTTTGGCTTTTTGTGATTTTGGTTTTTTGGATTACAGGATTTATGGATTTTGGTGTTTTTTTGTAAAATAAACCTTTTTTTTGTGTTTTTTGAAACTCCTGCTCTTGGGTCCTCCTTCCCTCTACCAGCTGCAGAACATGACATGAACATTTCTCCTCTTCTTCTTTCCTTCTCCTCCTGAACTGGGCACCTGATAGTTTTTTTTGTCATTTGTCCATGATGCAGCACCCTCGACTCGACTCGACATCATCACCTTTTCCGTTCATCAATCACCCAGAGTCAAGATTGACGTGATGTAAACAAATACACGTTGATGCAGGCACGGATTCCTGTTTTTTGTTTTTTTTTTTTTGGCTGTTTTTGTTTTTTTTTTATATATTTTACATAGATATTTATTGGGTGATGTCATAACCCAATAAATTTAATAATATCTATGTTAATTTCATGAATGAAATAGAATTTATTTGGAAGTAGCAGTTTGTGTTGTGTGGCCTGGGGTCATGAGAGGTCAGTCTATGCCCCGCCCCCTCCTTGCAGTTGCAGAGTTGATCCCCCTCCCGTCTCCCTCTGCCTTTTCTTCTGACATACACAACATGTATACATTACTCTCAGCAGCAAGTTGACATGATAGTAGGGGCGCCACGGCGCCTACTCTACTAACTTGACGTGGAAATGAGCGGTATTAGTCTAGAAAACTAGCAAGTTTCTTTTTCTTTTTTTTTTTTTTGAGGGCGCCCCCAAATAGATTGCACCCTGGGCGGTCGCCCACATTGCCCATATCAAAAACCGCCCCTGCATGCAGTGGCGGCCTGTTGCCTAGAAGGCAGGCACGCTCACGTGCAAGTCCAATGCAAAGTTATTGGAACATAAATACTGCAGGACATAAAAGCGCAGGTCGTATTTTACCGAGTACTGTTGCATCCCTTTTTATATATATATATATATATATATATATATATATATATGTATATATGCAGTATTTTTTGCAGTGGTCCAACATGAGTATTATGTATTGTGTCACAAGATTAGTTGGAAACTATTTGCTGACATTGCATTGCTGTTCGTTGGAAAACATGATGAGGGTCAGAGGCTGTTTTTTTTTTTTGTCCCCCTCATTCAAAAGAATTGTTTCTGCTGACTGGTTCCTTCCTTTTACATCAGAGGTGACTAAATTTGCTGACAGGTTCCTTGTGGCTTCACCAGAAAACCAAGTTGAGTCAGACAATAGAACTCACACAGGATGAGCAACAGCACAGAGGGAGTAGCTGAAGGGGTCAGTCAGCTGAAAACTGCAGACTGCTGATGATCTGTGGCAGCAGTAGGAACACCGAGTCCGTGGAGTACACCCCATTTATCAGTGTGAATCATGGCCAACACAAATCTTCCTGTGTTCTCTCCATGTGACACTGACCTCAGTTTTAACCTCTGCTCACTCATGCATCTGAGCTCAGTCATCAGTAGCTACTTTAGGTTGGTGAAGAGCACTTTTATTTCCTGCCAGGCCATCATCTTCTGAACTTGCTCAGGTCTAAATGTTATATGGAGCCAGTTATTTGCCCTGTCACCACATCCATTAGCTGTAGCATTAAAACGGTTGCTTAATATAAAGGATGTCAGTCTAATACAAGGATGAGGATGTGTGCATATCTGGGTTAAATACCACCTTTGCTCAATGAGGCTGATGAAGTGCAGGCTGCTCACCTCATGATATACTCTGAGAGCACAGAGGCAACTGGGGGGGCTTCCTGGTATTGTTTTCTATGTGGTCATTGTTTTTTCTGGTTCATTTTCTGACAATTTGAGCATGAAAAATCATGTGAGGTTAGTCAAAGTCCCAGAAAATGTCAATTTGTGGAAGATGGATTCAGCTACAGCCTGGCTGTTATCTGGATCAGGCCTCTTCTCCACAACATACCTAAGAAATGAGACGGTTGAGACATGAAACTGACATTTCTTTGCTTTTATAAATACTTTTTCTCAGCAGTCTAAGAAAAACCAGGCAAACATATTGTCTATGCTTCTTCAGGGTAAAGAGGTTTCTTGAGATCTTGTTTACTGAAGGTAGTGGCTTCCTGAAGAGGACTCTAGTTATCAGAGGTGAAGGGTATTTGTTTTTGATTGTGATGTTATTCAATTCAGATCAATTCAATTCAATTCAATACGCTCTCTACATTAGTATATAGTACCAATTCACAACAAAATAATCTGAAGGCAACTTTAAACAGATGTCAAAAATAAGTGACTTATATATAACTTACAAAAATAAATTAAATATTATAAAATGTAATCCAAATTACATTCCAATTCAGTCCAATTAACTGTAATTTATGCACAGTCCAGTTCTATCCAAATCATTCAAATTGAGTCCAAAATTCAAATTTCATGTAATGCCATTCTTATAAACAACCTAGCTGAAAAACCCATCAAATTGCATCAAATCTTCACTTTGGTGCAATCCCTCACCATGAGCTAGCTGTGATGTGACCGTAGACAGAAAAATACCAAGTTAACAGGGCTAAAGAACCTCCAGCAGAACCAGACTCACAGAAGGTGACCAGCTTTTACAGTTAGGGGTCTCAGATCAAAAGTGGTCAAAAATGAACTAAAAGTAACCACAGGGCTTGACTAGCACCAGGTCCAAAGACGGCAGCCTTATCTGAGTTTAGTAACAGGAAATTACCAACTCGGTTTTTTTTATGTCATTAAGACATGCTTATAATCTCTTTAGTTTATGGGTCCTGTATGGCTTCATTGAAAGGTATAGCTGAGCATCATCTGTATAGCAATGAAAGTTTATGCCATGATGCCTAATCACAGTACATAAAGAATGAAAAGTAAGAAACCAAGTACATAACCCTGTGGAACATCATGACCAGTTGTGCATGTGGCAGACTCCCCATTTACATGAAAAAAAAAATGAAATTTATCTGAAAAAGGATAAATATGACTTAAACCAAGCTAATATGTTTAAACTAAGTAGCATGGTGACTTGGTGGCTCGCACGGTTGACTGGCACCATTCCCTCATAGCAACAAGATTCCAGGCTCAAGCAGATCCCCAAGATCCTGAACTGGAATAAGTAGCTAGTAGTAAGTATAGATAATGGATGGAAGTTCAAGCCTCTGTTTTCCAAAGCTGGGATCAGCTGCATCACTGAAATCTTAATGAGACAAGTCGACCATGAGGACATCATTAGAGATCTGAGACCATGAGGAGATGGTTGGTGACTTTCACCGGTGCTGTTTCTGTACTATGATGTGACCTAAACTATGACCAAAAACAAATAATGTCTATAGATTTCTGCAATTAATTAATGGATTTTCAACATTTTTTTTAAATAAATAAAGGAGAGTGGATATAGTACTATAATTAGCTAACATTCCCAGATCAAAACCAGTAGGTTTAATTACAACTAATAAAAAAATGAATAAAACAAGTGTGTGGCACATAGCCTGTTGATGAGGATAGATAAATTGCATCCAAAATGGAAGTGTTCATTAAAACCTCCTTGAACAGTCTGGTATGGATTAGATCAAAAGAGACATGTTAGTGGTTCTAAAGAATCTACCTTTAATGTCAGCTCAAAAAACTAAACAGGACAGAAACAGCAGAAAAAAAAAAAAAAAACTGCACACAAAGGAGAAGAAGATGGACTGAGGATTCTCGCAATCAGCATCAACACGATGTACTTTTTCATGGCCTTTCTCTCAGGATAAGAACGGTTATAAAAGTGACTCAAGGGGAGAGATGCACCTGGAGAGAAATGACACCTGTTCTCTACAAAACATTTTTAGGTGTTTAAGTGAATATTCAACATGAGCTAAGGAAATCTCAGGTGAATGATGAAAGAGATGTTGTTCTCTATATTGCAAAAGCCTGAGTGACCATAAGGGCTCCAGCTAGTTATTTTCCCTGATTTCTGATCTATGTCAGACTTATGTTATTTAAGACAAGGATGTTGTGAAATATGCAGAGTAAGAGGGGCAGAGAAGAAGAAAAAATACAGACATTTGCAGTGATTGCCTGAGATGAAAGTTGTGTGGGTTCCATCCTATGAGTTATGCTAGTTGAAATGCTGTCCTGCGTGTCTTAGATGTTCCCCTGCTTCAGTGCAGGTGATTCAAATGAAGGAGTAATTTTCAGACCTGCATGCCATCTGCAGATCCCAACTAAAGCTCTAAAAGGAAAAGGAAAAAGGAAGTCATGATTTAAAAAATATTTAGAAATAATAAAACAAACTAATTGAGTCTTATTCTACTATAATCTTAACATAACATGACAAGTGAGTGAAGTCTCATCTTATTCAGAGGCTGCAGTCTGGTGCTGGTCGTGAGTTCGACTCCCAGCTCGTTGACCCTTTGTCTTCCCTGTTCTCTCTGCCCTCCTTCCTGTCTCTCTCTCTACTGTGAATAAAAGCCACTAGTGCTGAAAAAAATCTTTAAAAAAAAACAAAAAAAAAGAATGGATGCAAAATAAACATTCATGTCATGGATAGTACAGATGCTGTTGTGTAGGAGATATGCAGCACAATAGATAAAGTGTATATATTAAATTCTATTTCATGAGCTCTTCATTGTTTTGGTTGGTGGTTCTGTGTTCACATACGCACTATGGAAAGGATGTTGTTTTAATCCCAGGCTTGATATTTTGTTTTCTCATCTATTATGTAGTACAGCAAAAAAGACACAACAAACCAGAACATGTCATTCTCCTCAGCTCTGCTTCTGTCCCCGCTCTTAAGAGTAACTCATCATTCATTTACAATGTCCTGTTAGATAGTTTATTCCCTCCCATTTCATGGGAAATGGGAGGGAATAAGCCCGTCCGTGCAGTTGCTCCCAGTCAGCATCAGAGCTGGAGGGAATCGTCTCCTGTCGAAGTCTTCACACAGAAATATCTGCAGAAGAAAAAGGCTGAGGGGACAATCTGAGCTGTTTGACTCCAGTGCACCAACTTCCACAACAAGGTATAGTTACCACTTTTTGTGAAGTGTATTGGCACATTATTTAAAAAAAAAAGAAAAAAAATGTCACTAGCAAGAATGATTTTAATCATAGATCAATCAAAACTGTGCCTTTAAGTAATACATTTCTTTTCTCAAGTATTTCTCCATACCATACCAGAACCATTTGCCTCCCTCTTCTTCCTGTGCCTGCACCATGTATCTGTTCATAATCAGGTTAACCCCAAAGTAAACCTAGATATTAAACATTTTTATCTGCATTTCATTTCAGATCATGAGCACCCATGAATTCAACCATTCACTGGACTACTATAATGGAACGCCATGGTTTTTGTACGAGTGCACCATCGAGCTGGATGAGAACTACAGACGCATTGCTCTCTTCCTCCTCTACCTCTTCATCTTCATGGTGGGCCTGCTGGAGAACCTGGTGGTCGTCTGGGTTAACTGGCGTCGACGCCACTCGGCTAACGGGGTCCTCTTCTGCGTCATCAACATGAGCCTCTCAGACTTGATGGTGATTGTGATCCTGCCGTTTTTCATGATGGAGGTGACTATGGACAAGGTCTGGCTGTGGGGCCGCTTCCTCTGTAAGGTCACCAACCTCATCTACGTGGTCAACTTCTACAGCAGCTCCTTCTTCCTCGCCTTCATGACCCTGGAGCGCTATCTGAGCCTGACCAGACCGTCGTCTTCAGCCTTCTTCCCCGTAATGGGCCGGCAGCGCTGGGTGCTGTGCGGAGCCCTGTGGATATTCTCTTTTTTTCTGGCTCTGATGGAGAACATCCACGTGGACCTTCTGGAGCTGCACGAGCCCGGCTGTTACATGATGCCCGAGCACAACTACACCGAATGGTTCGTGTCTGTGGGGTTTCTCTGCCTTATCTTCCAGTTCCTCGTCCCCGCCGCTGTCATCGTCACCTGCAACGTGCTGATCGCTCGTGCGGTTCAGACGGCGCCAGATGTGCAGGGCCGCAGGGACGTGTGGTTGGTGCACGTTTACTCCCTGGTGTTCATCATGTGCTGGCTGCCTTACCACCTGGTCATGTTCCTTTTCATCATCGATGATCTCAACCCGTACATCTTCAGCTGCAACACCGTTGAGGCTCTCTACTTCTCCTTCAGCGTGGTGCAGAGTCTCTCCCTTTTCCACTGCGTTGCCAACCCTCTCCTCTACAACTTCCTCAGCAAGAGTTTTCAGAACAACCTCATCAATGCTGTGATAGACTACATACCCAGAGGGAGGACTGACCAGGAGGAAGTGGAGGCCAAACCCAATAACAGAGTCACGGGAGATCTGGGGAAGCCAAGAAAATTAAGCGATGCGAGCACCAGCCAGTCTGATGTTGGATCATAAGAACGATACTGAAAATAGTATAAATGGAGGGAATCTGGGTGCTTTGGAGGTGCAGGATGGTTCAACACCCATAAACCTTTTCTTTTTAGTGCGTGTGTGTATGTTTCAGCATGTAATCAGTTTTAAATATGACAGAGAGGATTTATTTTTCCACCATAAGATCCCATAGGATCTTGTGGAAATAGCTGTAATGTTCTAACAACAGGGAAGAACAGTGCCACCCCAGGAATGTGTGTCAACAAATCTGCTGTCAAGTGAAACAATAAAGCCCCTAACACAGTGATTCCCAAAGTGTGGGCCGCGGCCCCCTGGTGGGCCATCGAGGTACTGCAGGTGGGCCGTGAGAGGTCAATAAAATTAAACAAATGTGTTTTAAATCCTCGATCTTTTTAAAATATGTTTTTAATTACTGTAAAATATTCATGACATGATTAAAAAACATTAAGAAGTAATAAAACAAACCAGTTAAGTGTTATTCTGCTGTCATCTTAACTTAATATGACAAGTGTCACCTTATTTGTTGACCCCTAACATTAATATAGGATCATGGTTCCTATTCCTGTATGTTGTAAGTTGTATGTAAGTTTTGGTGGGCTGTGGAGATTTTTCACATTTCAAATTGGGCCTTGGTATTCTGAAGTTTGGGAATGGCTGCCCTAACACCTTCTTCCAAATGTGTCATTGCAGATGAACCTTAGTGTACATATTTATCTTTATACCGATGTAATCATGATCTGATAACTTCTAATAAAATGCACTCAAACACTGTTTGTGTTCACTGAAGCCAGAAAATGTTTAACACTTCCTGCTTTTTAGATGTTAAATGAAACATTTGGAGACGTTTGAAAGTTTTCCCTTTTCAAGTAACTTTGTTGATCTTGCTGTGGGCTGTCCTGTCACAGTTACTGCATTACATAGACTTTTTGTTTGTGTGATACTCAAGAGTTCAAAAGATACAAAAAGAGTAAAGGGTGTGTCACCAGTTGCATGCCACAATAGCAGGAACCGACCGTGCTTTACAAGAGCAAAGATCAAGACCTGCCAGAAGTAGGACGTTTGTAAGATGATTCATTTTTCTGCATATTTTTCACTGAAATTGTTGTTGATAAATCAATAAAATAAAATTAAAACACCATCAAAACACAAACACACTGACAATAGTCTTCCCTGGTGGATTTATTTGATTGATTTTAGAAAAGACACAAATTTGAAAATGGATAAAATAATAAATATACTTATAAATATGAGTTAAAACTAAAATATCATGCATTAATGTGGAGATGGGCACAAGATCTCACCTCTGTAAGTTTAAAATCCTCAAAACAATAACATTTAATCATGACTTCAGTGCCTCTTGAAGAAAAAAAAAAACAAATGAATACACATCGCCATGTAGCTGTTTTTTTTTCTTCCTGTGGAATAAAAAAAAAAATCAGAAAGAAGAACAGTTTATGAAAAAGAGAATTATGACACTAAAGCAACAGCCTTTATTTAGAACTGTCACAGATGTCAGACCTAACTTGCTGTTTAAGTTATGTGTTATGTGTTTGTGCAGAGACGGTAGGCGCATACTAGGCAATTGCCTAGGGCCCCCGAGCTGGAAAGGGCCCCAGGACAGCGGTGACATTGGTCCTTTTGTCAATGACAAAATGATTGAACTGCTTTAGACACCGCAACGACAACATGTTGAAAACCCCCTCGCATAGGGCCCCCACTAGCTGTCACTGTCGCGTGTGTTAAGGGACCTCCGAGACGCGGCCAATATCGATCCATATCAATGACACAACCTGAAACCTCCGTAGTCACTGCAGAGACCCGTTTGGAGCCCCCCCTAATGGGGCCCTAACTGCCCGTGGCCGGCTTTCTGCAGTGTTTCAAACTCGATACAAGAAAAATGAAGCGAGCATATCCATCAGGACATGCAAAAAGAAAAAAAAACATGAAGAAAAAAGAAAACGGGAAAGTGGTAAGATCAAAGGTGTATAAGCTGACATTATTTTAAAAAAAGGTGTGGTGCCACTCTGCCCCAGTCTGTACTCTCAGGACAGCACAAGCACATGACATGTTTAATGCACCTTTGCTTGCTTATTTAAACAGTAATTAACATAAGTAACCCTGATTTGTATTTGGAAGAGGGTGATATCAATGTCTCCTTGAATTTTCTGCAAGTCACATAATCAAAATATTATCAGTTAGAGTGAAGTTGACTGTTCATTAATTATTCCAAACAATCTTAATGTAGAGACTTTGCACATTTCAGTTGTGTTTGTTATGTATATTGTATTTTAAGTGTTCTTACTATTGTGCACTTCTGATTGAATAATTCTTGACATGTTGCCTATGTGATGCCCTATAGGAGGGCCCCTAACTGGTGACTAGCAGCCCGTGGGTGTGATCATAATATATATATATTAGGGCTGGGCCGATACACTTTTTGATTCGATTTCCTACGATTTGGGTCCATTCGATTTATATTGCGTCTGATTAAACATGCTTTCGTTTCCAAATGCGATTTTTATATTTCAATATTGAAATATAAAAACATATATAATATTAAATATTATATTTTTATATGTAATTATTGATTATTATATATAATATTATAATAAAATTCTTATTATATATTATTTAAGTGAAATAATAAAAAAATAAAGATTAAATAAGTTTAATATTTAAAAAAAAATGCCAATTCTAGTTTAGAGCAGGTGTTCAACCCTGGTCCTCCAGGCACCCTATCCAGAGTTTTAGATTTGCCCTTCTTCTTCACACCGTGATACAAGTGGCTGTGTCATGACTGTGCAACTTTGGGACAAACTGTGACCATTAATTAAAATCAGGTGTGTTGAAGCTGAAACCTCTAACCTGCTGTTCGAGGACAGGGTTGAAGACCTTAGAGGTCTTCACGGGTCCACTTTCATCCACCCCGAATGACTGTGAAATTCGAAAACGATCCGACCCCCGAGCTATTATCATAAGTTCGGGAGTCCAAACCTGAATGGACCCGCAATTTTTGGATAAACGACCCGACCCGAGTTTAGTTTCCAACCAGAACTGAACTGAGTTAGAATAGAACCGAGACAAACAGCCTTTAGTTGCATTTTAAAAGTTGTCTAGCGGGTATAAACTTGATTTTCTTACCTAAAGGTCTTCTTCTACAGTTCAGTTGCTACATGCTACGTGATGGAAACGACAATAAATTCCGTCGTTATTCTCTTTGCGGTACAATGTTGGTGCAATGCTAACGCTAAATAGTCAGGAACGTGTTGTGAATATGTTCTCATCAGTGTGTCATGTTGGCGATCCGTTGTGCTTTACAGCTGCCGGTAACAAACGGTAACAAACGCTACGGCAACACGATTGTTTCATGACAAAAACGCCACGTTAATAATAATCAAACTGTCCGAGTCCTGACATTAGTGCCACCGCCAGTATCTTTAACTCTCGAGTAAACGCGGGACCAGCCTGCAGAGAGCTCAGACCTCTCGGTTTGGCGAAGATGTGCGCCGATGTTGTGTTACCACAGTAAGAGATTGATGCGACGACCTTACATATGGCTTCCTATATACTGTCTCTTTTTATAAAAACCAAATAAAGTCCAACTTTGATTTGAAGAGGGGCGGTGGGGGAAAATGCTCTGTGAAGTCCGCTCGCTGACTATTTTTGAATTTCGGCATTTTGGTTACTATGGTGACACACGGCTTCTATTTCCGGAAGTGAGATGACAAAAGAGCAGCGAAGTATTACGGAGCCAAAAACCGTGTTGAGAATCGATTTTTTAAAATCCCAAGAAAAAAATGCGATTAATATAAAAATGATTGGCCAGCCCTAATATATGTGTATATATATATATATATAATATATATATATATATATATATATATATATATTCGGGCTGGGCAAGTTAACGCTATTTCTCTATATATTCTATATTATCTAATATTATTATATTTTACACGGGGCCCCGGGTTGGTGAAAAGTGAAAAATTTAAATAATATGCATGACTCTATCATGAAATGATCTCCCATTGTAAATGTATCAGAATTTTCATTAAAACATCATTAAATAATTACACTAAATAAACAAAATATCATTAAATTATTAAATACATCATAAATAATTAAAATGTCAAATTATGAAATATGCAATTAATAAATAAATGTCCCATTAAATAAAAATCTACCTTTTAAATAAAGAATTTTAATACTAAAATATCCCTTTAAGAAAATGTCTATTTAAAAATATTTATATTTCACAGTGTATTATTTATTTCATGACTCCCGTGTTGTGCTGTTGTTATTAAATGTGTTAAAACGTCAAACCCAGTCATCAAACTCAGGGGGCGGGACTAATGTTGATCCTGTGAAATCAACTGTTTGGTCTGTTGTCTGTTTTGTGTTGTGGTCAAAACATGGCGGCTCCGTTCATGCAGACCTGAACCTGAACTCATGAGATACATCTTAGACCAAGCTAGGGACATAGAGGCTGGAGTTGCTCAACCACATTTGTAGTGGATAAAATGGAACAGTTTATCGAAAAATTGGAGTTATTATGGCACTCTCAACCCAAGACATCGACCGCAGAGTGATTACAAATTTACGAGAAGTACTTCAGCGGTTCTCCACCACACAACCTGAAACAACCTGGACCCGGTTCGACAGCTTTCGACATACCGAATCTGTTCTGGAGCATCATGGCACAGACGGTGACTGGGGTCGTCTGAGACGTGGCAAGGGACCTGGTGACGGCGGTTGTCTGGGACCGGGCACCGACTCGGTCACGGCCGTTTGCGAAGGACTCTGTCTCAGAGCTTGCTCAATAAATGAGCTGCCTCTCTCAGCAACTCTGGACAACTTTGGCCATTTCACTTCGTCCAAAAAGGCGGATATTCTTCTTCCTTTTTGTTTATTGGAGTTGGACAACTCATGATGCATTAACGCCACCAGTGTAAGTAAATGGAGCGAGTATGCCTTGAATAAACTCCTTTCAAACAAAAACTTTGTGTCAAAACAAGAGAGAAAACAATATTACACGATCTTGGTGTTCTTGTTTCCTTGCAGTCTCTTCCAAAGCCATGTAAAGACAATACCACCTAAATTTTTGGAAAATGTATTTGGTTTTTCCGACTGATTATCTGCGATTTGTCTTGACTTGCTGTGTGGACAGCCAATCAGATCAGGGTCTGTGGACAGCCAAAATCCCCCCACTGAGTTGATGCTGGGTTTGACGTTTTAACACATTTAATGACAAAGCACAACACGGGAGTCATGAAATAAATAAATACTGTGAAATAATTAAATATATTTTTAGAACGTTTTCTTTAAAGGAATATTTTAGTATTAAAATTCTTTATTTAAAAAGGTAGATTTAATTATTTAATGGGACATTTATTTAATTAATGCATATTTCCATAATTTCATGACATATTTAATTATTTATTGATGTATTTAATAATTTAATGATATATTTGTTTATTTAGTGGTAAATGTAATTATTTGATGATGTTTTTAATGAAAATTCTGATACATTTAATTAATTAATGGGAGATTTAAAGATACGTATTTAATGATAGATTTATTTGTTTCATGACATATTTATTTATTTAATTTTTTCACTTTTCACCCTCCATACCGGTGGCGCAGTGGTTAGGGCAGGCGGCCATATACAAAGGCTACAGTCCTTGTGCCGCTGGTCGTGAGTTCGATTCCCGGCTCGGCGACTCTTTCCCACGTGTTTTCCCCATACTCTCTCCCCCCCTTTCCTGTCTCTCTACTTTCATAAAGGCCACTAGAGCCAAAAAAATCTTTAAAGAAAAAAATTTATTAACACGGACATTTATTTTATCGCGCGTTAACCCACGTTGCTTACGTGCTTTTGTTTTCAAAAGTCTGTTACTGGCTGCTACAGAACTGGAAGATAATTAGCTGGTAAACATGCTGCAAAGCTGAAACAAACATGGAGAACGGTAAAAATCAGTGTACTTTACAGTTCAGGTAGCAACTCAGGTAGCAATATTAACAATTCTGTCTGAAAAAAAAAAAAAAAACTTTCAAACCCCTTTGTTCAAGATGATCATGTCATTCCTCCATTTTACATCAGATCTGCTCCATGCGTTCACTGTCGTGCTGTTCTCTAGCTCAGCCAATTCCCAAACTTCAGAATACCAAGGCCCAATCTGAAATGTGAAAAATCTTTGCAGCCCAAATGCAAACCTTTAAACAGCACTTTGATCAACATAAAAGACTAAAAGCTACATTCCAATATTAATATAAGGGGTCAACAAATAGGGTGAGACTTGTCATATTAAATTAAGATGACAGTAGAATAACACTCAGTTGGTTTGTTTTACTATTTCTAAATATTTTTCAAATCACGTGATAATATTTTACAGTAGTTGAAAAACATATTTTAAAAGATTGAGGATTTAAAACATATTTGCTTAATTTTAATGACCTCGCACGGCCCACCTGCAGTACCTCGACAGCCCACCAGGGGGCCACGGCCCACACTTTGGGAATCACTGCTCTAGCTGGTTACTTCAGTGCGGCTCCATCTAGTGGCATAAAGGTGCAACGACAACAGAAAGTCAGAAATTATAAAACAAAGCCATTTCTGGGTCACGAAAACCAGACAATAAATTATTAAAAACAAATTCAGTCCCGTGGCCTGTTTGCTAAAATTGAAATATAAAAAAACAGGCATTTTTTTTGTGTTAGATTATAAAACGGAAAAAGTCACTTTTAAATTTTTTAAATTTTTGATTGACAATTGAAAATGGAAAAAAAACAAATGATTCACAGATAATTATGGATTGATAAGGTTACTGAACTTTAACATGAACATTTTTATTTTAAAGTTCTCCCAGACGGAGGATTCAACAGAAACGAGGTTATTTGTAACAACTGACAAGTTGAACTCCCCGTTAAAAGTTTCTGCTGTTACCTCAGAAATGACCTGTTTTATTGTTCTGATTGGGGCCTCTAGATTGTTAGGATTTTGTTAGTAGACTTTTTTCTAGGAGTTTATGTTTTCGCTGGCGTTTATCTGTCTGTCTGTGTTCAAGATAACTCAAAAAGTTATGGATGGATTTTGATGATATTTTCAGGAGTTGTCAGAAATGTGAAAAGGAAGAACTGATTTCATTTTGGCTGTGATCCAGAAGAAATTCTGGATTCATAGATCCTGGATCACTTTCAAATTTTTGATAACATTGCGGTCAATGGGGCCGAAAATATTATTCCGTTAATTATTGCTCAAAACTCATGAAATTTCACTCAGGGATTGACAATGTCAACCTCTATAAAATTTCAAAGGCTGATCCGGATCTGATCCAGGAACACGGATTTTATCACAAATCTGTAAATCACTATAAGAAGGAATTGTTGCACTTGGTGGAGCTCTGCGCTCTCTGAGTGCTTTTCTAGTTACTGTAACTGTGCTCCATTTACTTTCCTGTAGTTTGTTGTGCTGTTTTGCCTCCTTTTTTCTTTTCTTTCTGTATATTTGCAGGCCAGAGTTTCCTGAGTTGCATCCTGACTTGCAGTTCCATCCTCTGTCCATCCCAGTGTTTACCTCCACCTGTGTGTGTAGATGTGTTCGGGGTGCCGGTTGCCGTGGTGACCAGCGACCTAGTCCTCTGACCATCTCACCTCAGTGCTGCTACCTGCATCTGTTTATATTTATGTAGTCATTTCATTCAGTCATTTGTGTGCTCTCTCCTCTCTGTCCTGTCTCCGCTCTTGTTCTGTCTTTACCTGGCTGGCCTTCGGCAGGAAGGTCTCCCTGTATGATCCAGGTCCTGCTCAAGGTTTCTGTTGGGATAATTATATTTATCTCATATTTGCTTAAACTGTCTGTGTTTTACTGTGCAGGGTGCAAACTGCAAACTGTTTTCCGAGACTGGTGTTCAAAGATAGCGACAAGGCATAACGTTAAATCAAACTGACAAACTGGTGAACAAACTGACAGGATGGGAGAACAGTGTGCGATAGATAACATTAGCAGGATGTCAGACGTTGAAAAAAAACTGCTGCGAACAAGGTTTTTACACGATGGTCCTAGTATCTACCTAGACCAGTCCTTCTCAAATAGTGGGGGCGACCCCTTAGGGGGGCGCGGTGCGATGCCAGGGGGGCGTGTGTGACACAGGGGATCAAGCCTTTTTTTTTTTTTTTTTTTTTTTTGCAGTACTGGAATAAAGTGTAATTGCACATGTACTCCACTAGGGGGCAGTGGCGCTCTTATTATCACACTGTGCGCAGGGAGTATTAGCAGTGTTGTGTCCATTTTTTTTTTTTGCACGGACATGCGCACACACACCACAGAGCAGGAGATAAGACGTAAACAAACCCTCAAGCAGTGGCGGCCGCAGAACATTTTCATTGCAGTTGCTTAGGGGTTGCTAAACAATTGTATTCTCGATATCGGCGTGACGTCACGAACCATGAGTTGCTGGACAATTTACTGCAATACCAATTAAATAGCATAAATATGGATATGTATGTCATTACCAGCCTACTCATTCTAATCAGCGCTATCTGAAACTAGAGCGGATGCCATGAAACAGATTTAAAAAAAAAAAAATCAATTTGAAGTTCGTTATTATAATTTTACCATGTAGTCATGCCGCTTTTCACAGCAGTGAGAAATGCACATTAACAGCCCAGACTACAAATCATTTAACAATAACCTGTTCATCACATTTTAACCAGTTAATATTCACATAAGTACACATCAGAAGAGATCTGGCAGACTTACGCTTCAACAGATAGCCTCCATTTTGATATAACTTTTCTAACGGCCCGGTTTAATTTTCCCAAGCTGACTTCGCGTGACCCCTGCAGGCCAGCTCTCGCGAGACGAGTCTCTCTCTTTAATCGTTTTTAATTGTCTTCCTTTTATTTTCATTTAAAACAAAAACACATGAAATTAATTTTAAATTAAATTGTCACCATTTTTATTTTATTTACACAATTAAGATTTTTTTTATTTTTAATAGTCTCAATTCTTGGGGTTGCTTTGAAGTTGCTAGGCCATATTTTGGGGTTGCTATAGCAACTGCAAGCTACCCCCTAGCGCCGCCCCTGCCCTCAAGAGACACCACACCTAGAGACAACTGACATTGTAAGAGACTCTATACAAATAAAATTGAATTGAACAACCGTGTTATCACTAAATCGAGTTTAAGTTTTAAAAAGGTTGAAAGAATCAGAGACCGTGACACTCTTCAAACCACCAACAAGAAGTGACACTGAAATAATAACAGGAGGAACACAAAGACTATAGTTTCATTCAAAAGAATGCTTTATTGATAATCGAATGAGAACAAAACCAAAAATCCTTCATTATGTAACCAGTATCTCCCAAATCAGATCCACTCTGAAACCCTGCACCAGTTACACCCAGGATCTAAATAAAGCTATGAGTTTTACTATTCCACATTGGCAGCAGCTTTGAACAGGATTGTCATGTGCTGCGCTTTTCTAGTAGACAATTTTTAAGGATGTGACCAACTCTTAAATTTCTCCTCTTTGTGGTAGAAAACTATGACTTAAATATTGTCTTGGTGTGTAAAAGGTTTTCCTCTTGCCCAAGAAAACAGACTCACAGATTCAGAGGCAGTCAGAGAAAGATTCTCCAACAGATTTTAGAATATTAACTTCAACGGACAGTGTAATATGAGCTTAAATGATATAGGATACTTTTTTTATTGAGTAAACCTTAAAAGACCCACAAAGTTAAAGTGGAAAGCAATAAGGAATAATTCACCAAAAAGAAAAACATCACCAAAAATCAACAAAAAACAGAGCAAAAAAGAAAACACACTTATCTCACATTGAAGCAAAATTTATATAAAGTTGTGTTTATGAGCATATATTTTCAGTACACATTTGTGAATCATCTGGATTTTTCTTTTAAACTTAGCTCTTTTCCTGGTTTACAAGATTTGAGAAGTTATCTTGAGAAAATATATTTTGTTCTGTTTTGTTAACAAGTAAACACTTAACTATTTTATAGTGCCTCAAAAGAAAAGACATATGAATAAATTAAAAAAGAAGACAGTGGCCTAAAACTGATCAGGCTACAGGAGAAATACTTAGACTAAGTTGACACTCAAAGATTCAGCATCAAGAAAATCTACCGGGAGATCTGTATTAACAGAACATGACGACTATTATTCTAAACTTAATTTGGCAATTTATATTATTCTAAACTTAATTTGGCAATTTATCCTAATTTCCAAGAAAATGATGGTATTGTACTTCTTGACTTTAACAATACAGAAAAACAATAAATAGAAAACAGTTTCCTTTTTTTCCCTAAGAGAAAACAACCAAGCTACTTACTAACCAACTAAAGGTAGGAATAGTTGGTTGTAGGATTTTCCCTCCATCAGTAATTCTCGTTCTGAAAAATGCCACAATTTATTAAGTTCCATTATCTGCAAGATATCTGCAGTGTTGTTCAGGTGGCAAAGATACCACAGAGATGAGTGACTTTTGTAGTAAAATGTGTTCTTTTCACCTCATCAGCCTGTTTGTGCAGTTTTAGCTGCATTTAAAGTGTAACAACAGCAACATTTCTGTCTTGTATGGAAGTGGGAGGTTTTTCCTTCCACAAGCTAACGGCCTTTAGCTTGAAACATTTTGATGCAACCCCCTTCAATCACTCAAATGTTCTGTAAAACTTAAATCATAGCACACGACCCATTAACAGTAAGGATAATTAAGGAGCATTGACATTCACCAGATAGCCAGATAATGTAAACAGCTAAACAATAAAGTGGTTTAAAAGCATTTTCTGGCCTTGAAAAGCACTTGGCTTTACTCTGAGTTTCAAAAGGCAATAATGCTCTGAATATGTATGTGTGATCAAACGTGACTGCAGTTTGTCAAATGAAGCATTTAAGTGCTGTGCCAGGGTGGTTTAACAAAAAACAAAAAAAATTACAGCTCATTAATAAGTCAGTTTCAGAAATATTGACATAATTTAGACAACAAAACGTACTTTAAACAGAAACAACCCCCCAGGACAGACAAGCGGTTGCATCCATGAAACTGACGTAAAACTTAGATGTTTTTTCAAACATTTCCTCCCTTTTTTCTAATTCCCACCATCATTTGGCAGTATTGATGACAGTTTATAATTGTCATATTTATAAACACTGATTAAAAAACAAACAAAAAAAAAAACATTTGGCATAGCAGCATACAGTTGTTTCTAATAGAAAATGGTTTTCGAGTTTTCTATGTCCACTTTTTGGCTGTTATACCTAAGATGTTATGTGATACACACATTCAAGTTTTTAACCCACTCCCTAGAAACAAGAGGACAGTTGTAGAAGGGTTTACTCGCAAAGAAAAATGAAAAAAAAAAATTTAAAAAAAAAATAAAATGACAGTTTTCCGTATGCCTATAAATTCCTCATCCAACTGCTTAACTTGCAAAAACTTGCACACCAGTGAAACTTTAATCTTGTTAAGGAGTTTCCTTTCAGTGCCTCTTTAGCCTGTCTTTATCCAAATTACTTCCTGAAAGTTAACAACCTCGCTAATAGTTGACCAAGGAGTGTCATTCTGTTTGGACAAAGGGTGGAGAGAAGTGTTTGTGATCTGCCCAAGCAAAGTCTTTAAATGGTTAGGATTTAAACATTAACATTTTTCTTTTAAACATTTTTAAAACATTTTCATTATTTGTTATCAATGATATTTTCATATTTAAAAAAAAACAGCAAAGCCAATATGATGGGTCTGTTGAGAAAAGAACATCAAGCCTCAGACCTTTGACCAGTTTTTAACTTGCTGCCATTACAGATCTTGTAATTAATGCAAAGGGGAGAATCGCTGAGGTGAGGGTTACAGATCCAGACTTATTCTGCAGTGAGGTGGTTTCAGTACAGTCTGAGCTTGTGAAGGAGAGGAAAGCAAGGAGGAGGTGTCTCCGTTCAGAAAGATGGGTTCTCCTGAGTAGGGGTGATGTCAGTGGGGGAGCCGACAGCCTCTCCATTCCCTCTGGGACCAACAACCTTGTACTGAAACAGGATGAAAAAGAGGGAAAAAATGAACAAATGTCAATTTAAGTTGTGATGATTCCCTTTACACATTTACTTGGACCATCTTAAAATCCTCATCTCCACCGTACCTAATCAGACCATGGGCGAGGCTAGCCCTTTTTTAGGGGTGCTTCAGCACCCCAAAAACCTGGAGTAAGAAATGTTGTTATTCTAAAATTTTAGTTCGCATTTGACAGGCTTAGATAATGTCCAAAACTTAATCCATAGTTCGTGGTTTAAGTTTATATTTTAAGAATGAAAATGAAAACGACCCCGCCTAATGGTATTGTCCTCTTCTCACTAACGTTACTTGTGGGTTGTGGTGGGGCTCATTGGGTGCTCAGCACCCCTAAAGCTCTGACCCTAGAATCGCCCCTGAATCAGACTGATCTATAGTAACTAACAAACGTCACGCCGATATCGAGAATGTGATAGTTTTCAATATAAAAATGTTAATGCCTACAGGGAGGAGGTGGACCGCCTGGCTGAGTGGTGCGACTCAAACAACTTGCAGCTGAACACAGAGAAGACCAAGGAGCGTGGACTTCAGGAAGAACGCTGACCCACATCCACCCATCCATATCAAAGGTGCGGCGGTGGAGCGCGTGGACAGCTTCAAGTTCCTGGGAGTCCACATCTCCGAGGACCTGACCTGGGCGACCAGCTGCTCCAGACTCATCAAGAAGGCCCACCAGCGCCTCTTCTTCATGAGGACCCTGAGGAAGAACCATCTGTCCTCAAAGATCATCACCAGCTTCTACCGCTGCACCATCGAGAGCATCCTCACCAACTGTATCACAGTTTGGTATGGAAACTGCTCTGCCTCTGACCGGAAGACGCTGCAGAGGGTGGTGAAAAACCGCCCAGCGCATCGCCGGGGCACCACTTCCTGCCATCAAGGACATCTACAGGAAGCGGTGTCTGAAGAGGGCCGGTAAGATCACCAGAGAGACTCCACACACCCTGCACACAAACTCTTCTCGCTCCTGCCCTCTGGGAGGCGCTACAGAAGCCTACGGACCAGAACCACCAGGCACCAGAACAGCTTCTTTCCCACAGCTGTCACGCTCCTGAAACGCCTCCTGACACCAACCATGGACTTCACACCCCACACACACACAACGATTACATATGGACTGCCCCCCCCACCCCCCCCCCCCCCCCCACCCCCACGGACCTTCCTCAATACCAGAGCTTATAATTACTGTTAGTAATTACTGTTAATAATGTTAATACTGTTAATACTGTTAATACTGTTTTTATTGTATAGACCATTTCTAGGCTTTACAATTACTGTTAATACTGTTTATATTGTTGTACATACTCATAATGTTAACACTGTTAATACTATTGACCACACTCATACTGTTTACACTATTTATACATATCATTCATAGCGCTACAATTACTACCCATCATGTTAATACTGTTAGTCTATACATATGTATATAAATATTTATATCCTGCATAGCACTTCTGGATAGATGCAAACTACATTTCGTTACCTTGTACTTGTGACAGTGTAATGACAATAAAGTTGAATTCTAATTCTAATTCTAATTCTAATTAATGATTAATCGATTATTATGGAGGTGGTAGAGGTTAAAATACTGAAGTACTTAATGGGAGTGACAAGGATTGATAGGGTCACAAATGAGTACATCAGAGGGCCAACTAGATGTTTTGGAAAGTGAGGAAATTCCTGAGGAATTGAGAAGTGTGCTGGTGCCTATTTTAATGAACAAGGGTGACGTGTGGAGTTGTGGCAACTACAGAGAAATAAAACTGATGAGCAACACAATGAAGTTATGAGAAAGAGTAGTGGAAGCAAGACTAAAGGTAGAGGTTAATATTTGTGAACAGCAGTATGGTTTTATGCCAAAAAAAAAAAAAAGAGTACTACAGATGCAATATTTGCTTTGAGGATAGAGAAGTACAGAGGAGGTCAGAGGGAGCTGCATTGTGTCTTTGTAGACCTTGAGAAAACAGATGACAAGGTGCCAAGAGAGAAGTGATAGTGTTATATGAGGAAGTCTAGAGTAGGAGAGAAATGGTGCAGGACATGTATAAGAGCTGTAATGTTTGCAGATGACACTAGAATCTGCAGTGAGAGCAGGGAGCAGGTGGAAGAAATCTAGAGGGGGAGGTATGCCCTGGAAAAGAGAGGGGTTAGCTACAACAAGACAGAATACATGTGTGTGAATGAGGGGGGCGCGGGAAATGCCAGGGTTGAGAGGGGGGCGCTCAGGCACAAATGAGGGGTCTCTCTACGTCACAACCAGACGAGCCAAGCGTGATCGGTCGCCATAGTAACGCCCATAAACACAAAGCAGCAGAGAAACTCCTTTCCAACACAGTTCAGGGGCTTCGTTCAACAACCAATGAAAACATACACAATCAACACTACATAATCACGTTTAATCACAAACATTTACAGTAAAATCAAAAATGGCGGAAAACAAGAAAAAGTGCCGGCAGTACAATACTAATTGCATAAATGATTTATTTATTCCATCACTGAGCAATGTACATCTGCCCATGTGCTGCTACGTGAGCAGGTGTTCTCCAATGAAGCCATCGTGATTACAGGAGCATCTTTCTAAAAAACATCCAGACATCTAAAGACTCGGCTTACTGAACAGGGATTCAGCAAAACTCTCCACTTGCAGACAAAATACTGAAATCGTCTGAACCCCGTGAGCTCTGGTGCACTCAGGCTGAAGCTCACGGTGATGTGTCCAGATGTGAAAAAGCTGGCAGCAGCCCACCAAGCGCAGGACTCCCACTAAAAATGAAGAGCAGCAGTCGTTCCCTTTTGTAAATAGCTTTTTTCTTATTTTTTCCTCGTTTCCAGGCCAGGCCTTGTCAGTAGTCTACTCCTAAAATGACCGTTTGAAATGTTTAAGGCGCATTAATTGACACATGAGTGCTTCCAGGTTTTAAATGGTTAATTTACCGCTGTTCATGTGAAGTGTGCATGATGTTGTTGGCATCTTCAATTAGCCTTCCCGTAAAACAGATTTACAACTAATTCTGCTGTGGTGGTATTTTTTTCTTAGTTCCAAGAATTTATTTACAAATGTTGTGATGAATTCAAACATCATAAAAAGCGGTGTGGCCTTTCTCTCTGTAGAAAGATCAATTTGATTTAAATTCAATCTCGCAGTTCAATCTCAGAAATTCAGCCTCACAGTCCAGAAGAACAACTAAAGAGATTTCAGTCCCAGTGCAACTAAAGTATTATAATTAAATATTATATTCATATTCAAATATTATTTCCATGTAATTTTCTTTATTTCCATTTCCACAAATTAAAATCCATGCTTACATACACATGCACATTATTCATTTTTTAAATTTTTTTCCGGGGCGAGGTGGCGGGGGGGGGGGGGGTGTTAAGAGAATCATGGTGGCTCAGGGGGGCGTTTGTTCAAAAAAGGTTAAAGAACCACTGCCCTAGTGGGACCGTGATGCTACAGGGAACAAAGATAATGAAGGTGGAGGATTTTAAGTACTTCGGGTCAGCAGTCCAAGAGTGGAAAAGAGGTGGAAAAAGTGTATGCAAGCAGGCTGGACTGGGGAAGTGTCGGGTGTGTGATAAGAGATTTTCAGCAAGAATGAAAGGAAAGGTGTAAATGTCCGTTTTTGTGTTGAGAAGATAATTTCATGTTGTTACCAGTGATGTCCAGTAGAGTGTGCTGTAGCCTAGTTGATAACGAGCAAGGCCTTCACTAAAACTGGAAAAACACAAGTGAGAGAAGTTTTATACCACGTTTTCTTACGGTCGGTGCTCTAAGCTGGAGTGTCCTGAGGACCAGAAGAGAAGGAAGATTCCTTCCCTCTTTATGAATGTGGACTTCTGGTGCATATTTGTTGGAGTGCAGCAGAAGGTTTTGGAGCGGCACAACACAAACTTTAATGGCATAAATACTTTGCAGCCCTTGGACAGCGGAGCGAGGTATATGTTTGAAGTTATTAGTTCACGAAGCTTGTACTTTATGCAATGTATTCATGTCCTGGGTTAAACAAAGGCACTGAAGCAGGTATATTATGTTTCCTTTTTTTTCACAGGTGTATTAGATGTACTACAGTGATACTTGGTGTTGACTGAAGTAAACCTGAATCCACTGCACCCGTCAAAGCTCTCCGTGTTTTCTTGGGTCTGAGGAACTGCTACAAAAGGTGTAGAAGATGGTGGTGAGAACCCTGATATTGTATGGTTTAGAGCCCATGGCACTGACAAAAAGACAGGAGGTTGAGCTGGAGATCGCAGAGGTTAAAATATTAAGGTTCAATTTGGAAGTGACAAGCATGGATAGGATCAGGGATGAGTACATCAGAGGGATAGTACAGTACATGTTAGAAGTTTTGGAGAGAAAGTCAGAGAGACCAGACTGAGTTGGTTTGGACATGTACAGAGGAGAGATGGTGAATATATTGGTAAAAAGGATAATGAGGTTGGAACTGCCAGGCAGGAGGCCCAGAGGAAGACCAAAAAGAGATTTAGGATGTAGTGCAAGAAGACATGCAGTTAGTTGTGTGGGAGAAGAGGATGCAGAGGCTAGGGTTAGATGGAGGAAGATGAGTTGCTGTGGCAACTAGGGATGTCCCGATCCCGATCCCCTGATCGGATCGGCCTTCGATCTTAAAAATTTAAGGTGGATCGGATCGGCCGATCAACATTATTATAACACGCCGATCTTTTTTTCATTATTTTTTTCCTCAAAAAGTGATCCTGATTAACACAAATTAATAAAGTAATCATATTACACGAACAAAAATATTTTTAAAACTATATACATTTAATAATTTGCACTGAAATGAGGTTTCCCAGCAGCGCTGTCTTGTATCCACCTTAAAAGTTTCAAGACCGGCGGCGTCAGGCTAAACTTTAGCAAAAATATCAGCAGTGTGGCAGCGCTATAAAATTACAAAGACCGACGCTTCTACTGCGACTTGCAACGTGTGGAAGGCTGAGATATCACGAGGGGTAAGTAAGAAGAGAGTTTACAACACCACCAATTTAATCAGACACTTAAAAAAGCACGCAGCACTGATCACCGCAGCCAACGGCTGCAGCTTTGGTGCCGTCGGCTGCGGTCACTGTTCTGCCGACGGCAGCGGCTTCAGCAGCAAACGCTCTGTGAAACTTTTAAAAGAAAGACAAACTCCCGAAATACTCGGAGAAATACAGAAAAATCACCGAGCTAATCGTGGAATGTATTACTGAGGACACGGAGTTTGTGGAATACAAGGCATTTAACCGGCTCATTAATTACCTCGAGCCTCGTTCCCGTCATTACATGAACGACAAAGGACACAAAGGTGCGCGAACATGTGCAGCGGGTCTTGAAAGAAGTGAAGTTAATATTTTGTTATTTTTATTCTGATGTGATTTCATTGATTGCAAAGACTTCTGCTAGTGTTTTCATTGCCTTAAACTGCTAGCCAAGTTCACCTGCTGCTATTTAAATGAAGTGCTATGTTCTTTGGTACTGAGACTGTTGAACAGTCACTGTTCTGTAACTAAATGTGTTTTATAATAATTCTCCCAAACAAATAAGAAAGAAAGAAGAGTGTTTAAATAAGTTATTGTTTATTTTATGAGATGATAAAAGCTATTAATCTCAGCTTGGATGCAGGCCTATTTATTAATGTACACAGGAAATAAAATGCATAGAAAATTAAACTCTGTTTGCCCACTCAAAAAAAGTGAAATCGGATCGGAAAAAATCGGAAATCGGCCGATCATCAAAATTAAAAGATCGGAATCGGATCAGGACCCAAAAAACGTGATCGGGACATCCCTAGTGGCAACCCCAAAAGGGAACAGCCAAAAGAGGAAAAAAAGGAAGAAGTAGTACTGTGTGGTAGTAGTACTAGTGTTTACCAGCACCTGCAAACAGTTTGTATATACTCACTTTTAGGTTCCCCACTTATCTTCAAATGACTTGAAGGTCACAGAGTTTCTGCAGAACAGAAACATATCACATTCACAAAAACGTTACAGTGTATAGCATAAATACTACTACTAAACATCTGATGGTAAACTGAAAGTAATAACAAATATGAAATATAAAACCAGAATCGATATAAACTAGAATACGTAGCTGAGTGTATAGTGCCTTGTAAAATTAAATCCTTTCATTCTTCGATTCGTTCATACCTTCTTTTTTTCCAAAAGGTAATTAAAATGAATTATTTATTTGGATTTTATGCCATAAACCCATACAAATTGTCTGAAGTCATTACCAGAACTCAGTGACCAGCAAGGCAGATTTAAAAAAGGGAAACAGAGACAAAAGGTAACGCAGAAGGCACTGCTAAGATTTAAAGTAGAAAAGGACTACTTTATGCTTTACACTCTGCAGAGATTAACTTTATGCAGGGTAAATGATTTAATTTACCCTGTATAAAGTGCCATTAAAAAAAAAATTCAATTGCTTGGCAGGAAAAAAAGCAACTGTGTGAATTCTCCAATATGTGAAAGAAGGTACTCAGGCCAGATAAGACATAAATTTGTGTTAAAGTTGATATAAAGAAAAAGGAATGTTAGGCTGTTCAAAATATAGCGTGGAGTAAAGTTAGAAAGGTAATTCATTCTGTGAAAAAATAGATGTGAAACAGGTTATTAAAGGACAAAGGCAGCAGATGTTGTACATGTTGGTTACAGTACATTTGGCTGAAAATCTGAGTAAAATGGGTTGTTCCAGACATCGTTCAGGTGAAAAGTGTACTTTGATTAAGAAGTTTATTGGAGAGGGGAAAACATAAAAATTAGTGCAAAAGATGGTAACAACAAAAAATGTCATGTGCTGAAGAGGTTACAATTTGCCAAAGAACACCATGACTGACCTAAAGAGAAATGGTAAAGCATTTTGTGGACTGATGAAAGCAAGAATATTCTGTTTGGGTCTACGGGCCACAGTTTGTCAAACAACCCCAAACACTGAATTAAAGCCACAGCACACTGAAGACAGTGAAGCATGGTGACAAAAGTATCATGATATGGGGATATTTCTCATACTAACATGTCTGGAATATCAATTTTATACCAGGGATTATGGATGAGTTTGAATAGATCAAAATACTTGAAGAGGTCATGTTGCCTTCTGCTGAAGAGGAAGTGCCCTTGACATGGGTGTTTCAACAAGACAATGACCTCAAACACATCAGTAAGCCCAAAAAGATTGATGTTGTGGAGTGGCCAACCCAATCCCCGATAGAAAACTTGTGGGGCGACATCAAAAAATGCTGTTTCTGAGCCAAAAATCAAGAAATGCAAAGGAATTGTTCAATGTAGTCCTAGTCCTCCTGGGCTGGACTATCTGTTCACAGATACCAGAATTTTGTCAATTCCATGCAATACAGATGTGAAGCAGTTCTCACAAACAATGATTATACAATTAAATATTAGCTCAGTGATTCACAGGACAGCTAACACTTCAAGCATTTCTCAGTTTATACAGTAAATGTTGAGTTTGTAAAGAAAATGCACACACTTATTTTTCTAAACAGCCTTGTATTCCTTTTTCTTCATTTTCTGTAAACTAAACAGAAACAAATTCGAAAAATCTTTCTTCATGGATTGAGTTGGATTAGAATATGCAGTACTGAATCTATTTGAGTGTTTGGAAAAAAGGCAATTTTGAGGATTTTGAGCTTTACTCACTTTTTTTTCAAACACTATTATTTTGAACACAACTGTAATGAACTTTTTAGTCATCTTGGAAAGATGGTAGCATGGTAGTGACATATACACTATATTGACAAAAGTATTTGCTCATGGAATCAGATGTTCCAATCACTTCCATGGCCACAGGTTTATAAAATTAAGCACCTAGACATGCAGACTGTTTTTACAAACATTTGTGAAAGAATTCGTCACTCTCAGGAGCTCAGTGAATTCCAGCGTGGAACTGTGGTAGGATGCCACCTGTGCCACAAGTCCAGCTGTGAAATTTCCTCGCTCCTAAATATTCCACAGTCAACTGCATTATAAGGATATGGAAGTGTTTGGGAATGACAGCAACTCAGCCACAAAGCGGTAGGCTTTGTCAAGCCAAAGCGGTAGGCTACGTAAACTGACACTCTAGTCTGGTGTGGATGAACCTGACTGGCCTGCACAGAGTCCTGACCTCAACCTGATAGATCACCTTTCGGATGAATTAAACGGAGGCTGAGAACCAGACCTTCTGGTCCAACATCAGTGTTTGACCTCACAAATGTGCTACTGGAAGAATGGACAAAAATCCCCATAAACACACTCCTAAACCTTGTGGAGTTGAAGCTGTTCTAGCTGCAAAGGGTGAACCCACATCCACCCTTTGGGGTGAACTAAAGCTCATATGTAAATCAAGGCAGGTGAGCGAATACTTTTGGCAATATAGTGTATATATACTATACACAAAGTACAATGTGACAATTTTTTTCTGAGGAATATTAGTATGACATATAAACATTTTGTTTACTCATACAACTGTACTGATAAAAGTACAGTGAACAGATTATCGTTACTTTACCTCATGGTTGGCATACTTATTGAGTGACGAATGGAATAGTTGCTACTTTGCAAGCATTAAAGAGAGAAGACAGAAGTGCAAGTGTTATGAGACAATCAAGGAGTGGCAGATATTAACATACAGATATACAACAAGATGCATTCAATGTGCCTGTCAAAGTGCACTTGATAGTTCTTAAAGGTGGAGTAGGTGTTGTTTGAAAAACGGTTCCAGCAATCCAACTCAAGTGAGATTTTGAAAATATACACTCCCTCCCTCCTCCCAAAGGCTCCGCCTCCTCCTCTTCAGCTCACCCCTCGAAACCACGCCTTCACACGATTCACGACTGCATGAACCATAGGGAGGGAGGGAGGGAGGGAGGGGTGATATTTGATGGACGTATTAGGCAGCCAATCAAAATAGTGATGATCACTTTTTTGATTGGTCAGAGTTTTTCTCTGATTATACCTTCTAGACTGGACCAAAATGTTTAGTTTTTTTTGCAAACATTTTATTTCAGTGGGTGCAATGGAAATGTGAAAAGGTTTTCAGGCAATATTGTAAAAAGTGTTGCAAAAAAACAACACCCACCCCACCTTTAAGCCTTTAACACATAGCTTCATTTTTTTGATTACAGGCACCACACATACTACAATGACTTGCATCGTATTCCATGTAACCCCTTCATGAATAGTGATCACTACATTTGAGAGTTATTCAAAGATTGTTTCCTACAAAAAAGTTCACCAGATGTCAAAGTCAATTTGGAACAAACATACAAAAATTAAATTACAATCAACATTAAAATTAAACCTGTAAAATGCCATACCAATCTTAAAGGATATGAATTCAGCAAAAAGGGCATTAACCTTACCTAAAGGAATTAGAGAAAGGAAGTGCTCTGTAGGTCAAACCAAGGCAGCAATTAAGGGAAACAAAGAGGGTGTTAGCAAAAAGCAGCACCACAGTGCAGACACAAATTATAACAGTCAACAAATATAATGGAGAGATGAGAAAAAGGCATGTTATACGTAGAAAAATCAGACGTAAGAAAATTCATGATAGAGCAAGGACTTTTATTGCAGTGTAACCAGTGACACTAATGGTGGGAAAATGAAAACTAAATTGATGCATTGCCAATTTTGCTGAACCTCACTGACATTTCAAATTGTATTGAAATGTTACTTGAATGTATTTGAAACCCATATAATATAAAATAAATGATATACTCTAAAATTACAAATTTATGGTCAAAGTAGTTTAAACCACCGATAAGTTCCCCCCCCCATCTATATTGTTTCAGGGTCGGAACGGTTTTTCTTTTTTTTTTTGGAGCCATGCATTCAGAGACCATCAGGTTGTACTACATGGTCAGGATTTTTATTTGCCCCCAATTTCCTTGAGCGTTTATCCTGAAATGGTAAGCTTCTGGGTCAAGTGGAAAGAGATTGTATTTTCTTCTGTGATCAGTGGATGAAATGTTTTTTGTGACCTACAGTGCGGTAGGCCACTGTCAGCAGCACCTTAATTCTCACCAGCCCACACAATTCCAGACTTCTTAATTTTTGAGAACTTTAGACTTTTACTGACTTTAACAAATCTCTTTAATTTTGGATTTGATTCATTAATTTGATTCATTTAATCATTTTTTTGGAATTGGGCCTGGGTGCTAAGGAAATCCTCCTTTGAAGAAGACTGGTTGTGACAATGTGAATTATATTCTACCAGCCTGTATTCTGTGAAACCCTGATTCCAGGCTGTGAATATATTCCTGAGAAAGATTGGCCAAAAGAAACTAGATTTTTGGAAATGACCTCAGATGTCATTGCACATGATGCTAGTAGCTGTTTTACTTTTATATAAAGCCAGCATAATTCAAAGTTAGCACTATTGTCTCAGTGTGTCCACAGTGCTCCTGTTGCTGAACCTATTGGTCCACCTAGCATTCTCATATTCCGTTATAAAATCATTAGTGATATAAATGATGTAGTTAATAATTTCAACAGGTATTTTAAGTGTTGGTCCAAAGCTGGCAGAAAAAAATATGTGATCCTGGATCAGCTGATGGATGTCTCTCTCAGCAATGGAAGAGAGAAAAATCATAGATATTGTAAATAAATGTAAAAACAATGTGTCAACTGACTGATGGTATAGATATGGCAACAGTCAAAAATTTTATTGAAGCAATTGCTCAGTCACTGAAATACCTCTGTAATCTGTCATTTAGAACTGGAACATTTCCAAAAGAAATGAAAACTGCAAAAGTCATTCCACTATACAAAACTGGAGACAGACACCAGTTCACTAACTACAGGCCTGTTTCTCTTCTCCCACAGTTTTCCAAAATTTTAGAAAAACTGTTTATTAATAGATTGGACAGATTTATCAGCAAACACAAACTGCTTTCTGAAAGCCAATATGGATTTAGATCTCAAAGATCCACATCATTGGCAGTCCTGGAATTAATAGAAGAAATTACCAGTTCCATAGATAAAAAGAAATTTGCAGTAGGGGTCTTTATTGATCTCAAAAAAGCATTTGATACAATAAATCATTATATATCAATAAAAAAATTGGAGCATTATGGTATTAGGGGAGTGGTTTTACACTGGATGAAAAGTTATTTTAGCAACAGACAGCAGTTTGTGAAAATAGGTGAGTTTCAGTCATCATGCTTGGACATTGGTTGTGGTGTCCCCAGGGGTCAGTATTGCAGCCTAAACTCTTTATTCTATACATAAATGACACATGTAAAGTATCAAAAGTATTAAAATTTGTTCTCTTTGCTGATGACACCAATATTTTCTGTGATGGGGAGAACTTACAGCAACTTATGGAGGAAATCATCTCAGAATTGAACAAATCAAAAAAGTGGTTTGATATAAATAGGCTATCATTGAA
This sequence comes from Hirundichthys speculiger, assembly GCA_018398805.1. Classification (NCBI taxonomy): domain Eukaryota; kingdom Metazoa; phylum Chordata; class Actinopteri; order Beloniformes; family Exocoetidae; genus Hirundichthys; species Hirundichthys speculiger. The sequence goes on from JAGFBZ010000122.1 coordinate 140,920, forward strand.
TTTGGACAAAACAAAGTTTATATTGTTTGGAAATTGTAACGGGAACAGTGATTTAAAGGTGGAGATAGAGAGTACATATATAGACAGAGTTAATGAAGTAAAATTTCTGGGTGTGATGATCAACCATAGGATCTACTGAAAACCTCACATCCAATATATTCAAGCTAAAGTAACTCAAAGTATTTCAGTTCACAGTAAAGCTAAACATTTATTGAATAACAAAGCATTACATATTGTATAATGTTCACTTATTTTGCCATATTTGAATTATTGTGTGGAAGTTTGGGGCAACACCTAGAGATCTTCACTCCGACTGTTATGCACACTCCAAAAAAGAGCCATCAGAATGGTCCATAAGGCAGGTTTCCAGGACCATACCAACCAGTTATTTATAAACTCCTGCCTACTAAAACTCCTAGACCTGGTAGAATTTCAAACAGCGCAGCTGATGTATAAGGCCAGGAACAAACAACTACCAGATGATATCCAGAAACTTTTTACTGATAGAGAGGGGGGGGTTATGATTACAAGGGAAACCTTAACTTCAGGACCAGGAGTGTCGGAACTACCATGAAGAGAACCTGCACTTCAGTCAGTGGTGTGATGGTTTGGAGTAATCTAAGCCAAGAACTGAAGCAATGTCCAAGCATGAGTGTGTTTAAGAAAAGGCTCAGACTGATGATTTTCAGCAAGTACACGGATGATGATCTGAGGTGAACCTGAATGGGTGTCTGTAAATAGCTTGTACAGATTGGTATGATTGTGTATTTTTGTGTGGGTGTGTGTATGTGGTGCATTGGGAGATAGTTGGATCTCCTTTGCTTTTCTTGGTCCTTCTGTGTTGTGGTCTGGCACTGTGGCTGTTTGGGTCTGGTTTCCTTCAGTGGTCAACATTTGTGGCCTTGGTGGTGGGGCTCTTAGGGTCTTTGTGGACCTTTGGGGGGTTTGTGTGGGGCACTGCATTGGCATGGATGTTCAGGCCCTTGGTAGCGGTGCTTGGGTGTTTTGCTCGGGTGCCTCCCGTCACTCTTTGTCACTGCTGGGATGTCTCCGCTACATGGTGGGGGTTCGCCCCTGCTAGGTCGGGTTGGGTGGGCGCCCCCAACCTGCCCCAGCAGGGGGGCTTGTGGAGGGGGGTGGGTGGTGCCTGGGAGGGCTCATGGGTGTTGCTGTCAGGGGTCTGGGTGCTTGTGTTTATGTGGTGTCTTATGTGGGCCAAACGGGTCGGGGACCCTCTTGGTTCTGCTCTTGCACCATCATTATGGGGGGCTGGTGGGAGGGACTGGGCTCGGGTGGGTTTGGTGTCGGAGTGCAGCATGGTGGGATGGGGGGTATCTGGGTGCTTTCGGGGTGCACTGTGTGTGTGGGTGTGACTGTGCAGGGTGAAGTATATGTAGTATATACTGTAGTATGTACTGTAGTGTGAATGTGTGTGTATCAGTTAGGGATGGGCATTTGGTCGAGATTTATTTGTCGATCGCTGGGAGACTTAATGATTAAAAATCGATTAATCATCAACATTTTTATATTGAAAACTATCACAAATATTCTCGATATCGGCGTGGCATTTGTTTTCCCCTTTGGCCTGGTTGCTATGGCCCACGCATGCCCAGATGTGTTCAGTGAACCGGATGTTTGTGGTCGACAATAATGTGACATTTCCTGTTTCTTTTCTTTAAAATAACAACGATAATAAAACAAGAGATATCGAGGAGACTACGTAACAAGGACAATTTATATCAAGGCGCCAGTATTACAGTCTTTTTGTTTCTTAAAAAGATGTGCTTGTTGTGTGCTCGATGTGCGCTGCAGCGCCTTCTGGTCCGTGCTAACATCGAGTTGAGGCTAGGCTAGGCTAGGCTGAGATAGAGATGAACCGCCTCCACCGTCCTTTACAAGGCTTGGATGCGCGTTGTTCAAGTGATACATCATTGTCGTTGTCGATTAATTGTATTTGTAATTTGCATTGCAGTGATTGCAGTACACTTGGTCATTTTCTAAACGAAAATGGTCCCACGCCACACTTCACCGCGACCGCTCCATGATTAGGCGAGGACCTACAGAAGCTCGCGTGTAACAACTGAGGCCAGCCAGGGTACGATGGTGAAATGTTGCCCCCTGCTGCCAAATTTCTATCGGTGGCACAGCGAAATGAATCGCATTGTTTGAGGACGTGCACTGAGAACCTACGTTCGGATTGTTTAAAAAAAAAAAAAAAAAAACATTCTGTTCATCGACGAAAATTAATTTCTTTGACCAAATTCTTAATGATCAATCATCGATTAATCGATTAATTATGCCCATCCCTATGTATGTACACATGCATGTATGTAGTTAGATGTCTATGTCTATCTGGATATGAAATTACAATTAAAATTTAGGATAAGGCCTCAAAAACCGGATACATTTTAAGGGTAATCATGGAACATTGGAGAAGGGGTAGGATTAAATAACTTTTACTCCTTCCTATCCCTTTTCAGACATGTTAAACCAGATATGTGTTTTGCATATAGGTATATATGTGTATATATGTTTATAGATCGGTGTGTATACATTGGGTGTAAATTTTATTTAGAAAAGAGATTGTCAAAGTGAGTGTACCTTCCGTAGATTTTCCGTACATGTATACTGTATGTACACATAACAGCCCCCATTAATCACGAAGTGTGGGGGATTACGGTACATCCAAATTCCTTTACTTTTGGATTTCTCAACACACTCACTGTCTTTGTCATCACCGCTGTCCTGAATGCTCTAATGCGGAAGTGCACGCCGCTTGGAGTCCCATTATATTTTGTCCAGCAGGGGGACAGTGTAGAGATTATTTTTGGGTGGGGGAGTGTTGGGTTATGTAAAATGTTTGGATCTATTTAATTCATTGGTTTTCTGAAATATTGTTCATTCCTGTTTTGGTGAGTCATGAATGGTAAATGTATTATGATCATATTTGTGTTTGCCCTGTATGTTTTGATTTTGATTATTGTGAAAATATTCACCCCCTTGCAGTGGTTTATCCTAATTGGCAATCCACCAGGGGGTGTATGGTATTTAAGAAAGTGAAGTTATTCTGTTCATGTGGGGAATGTCAGCTTGTTGTGAGGCTGTATATGGTGGTGAATAAACAGCAACAAAAAACTTTTGTACCAGACCTGTTCAGAAACATTCATTTAATTTTTAATTTTTTATTAAGTTTTCTACCCGTTGGTCAAACTTAATGTGAAGGCCACATCCCTTTTGGTGACCTTAGTCAGCCTGCTGTCTCACAATTGCAAAGGTTCCTTTGTGCTGCTTCAAAGGAAATAATTTAAAGGGAAAAGGCTTCCAGGTGTTCCAAACTGCATATTAGCACACTTACCACTTTGAGTGCATAAGTGTCTTCACACTGAAAATTCTTTCTTCGTGAAATATACCTGCATGTACTCAAATTAGTCAAAAACAAAATTCAGTGTACTTAAAAGTCTCCTTCCACAAAAAAATCGTTTAATACTTTTTTTTTTTTAAATTACCATAGGTAAGTTTAAGTTGCACTTGGATGCTCAACTTCAAAATGCTCTTCTACCCCTGTCGTCCGTATCAGTCTGTGATTAAAAAACAGCCTGGAAACACGAGCGGATCGGGAAAGCTGTACCAGCCTACGTCACATTGAACAGTAACCCTGACCCCGGAAAAACATTGCCGGCTGCAGGCTATCTGCAGGCTGGGAGCAGAGCTTATTAACAAGCAAAAAAAGAGGCGCTAACAATTCAAAAACAGGGCAGAGAAAGTTCATGGCTGTGCTGTTTGCAACAGTAACAAATCTACATTGCATGTCTTGCCTAAGCAAGAGGATCTACGGAAAAAATGGTTGGAATTTATTTTTGGAACAGCACCAGCGAAGTATAATGCAACTTTACTTGTGTGTTCTTATCATCAAAGTGACTTTTCAAATTATGGTGCCAACAGTAGCGGATACGTTGCGCTTAAAACCTGGATCTGTGCCATCACAACGATCGACCACCAGCTCACAGGCTGCAAATAAAAAACTTTTTTTTTTTTCCCCAACTACAGTTCTTTCAAAAGCATGTTAATGTACTCGTTAATAGGCTATAGGATGCATGACACTGGGACAAGCTATAGGTTTGGTAATGTTGTCCAGAACTACTTGGTAACTTCTACCCAGAGAGTAACAATAGCTTGCTAAATCTATAATCTTCCAACCTAAAATTCACCAACTTGGTGTTACAGAGTTTATTGTCGAAGGAAAAAAAAAAAGTCTGTATCTCTAAAGACATTTTTCACGTGTTTTGCTATTTGTTGCCAGTATCTCTATCTAAGATGACGGAAACCAACTGAAGGAGAACCCACTAGAGGGAGCGTCACAGTGCTGTTAGCCAGTCAGAGGCGAGACATTTGCATATCATTAATATCAATAACAATCCTCTCGTACTATCCCCGCCCTCGTTTTCACCTAACTAGGAGTCCTTAAAGTATCAGCCATTTCTGCTCTACTGCACAGTACCTCATGTCACCAAGTTTCTTGCTAATGGCTGTGCCCACTGTGCTGAGAGCTGCACTTGTCTTCAGTCCAGCCTGGGAAAGAGTCTCTTGAGTCTTCTTGTATCTGCATGAAGAAAATAAGTAGAAACAAAATTATTGTAAAATCAACACAGAGACAAAAACTAACAAGTCACAGCTACACCCCAAAAAATTAACAGTATTCACCACTTCGATGAGTATTCTGCAGATGAGAGAAGTTTTAGATAAATAATTTGACTTTGTGGTACTTGGGTTCAGTTCTTCACTTAACTTGTGTTAAAGTTAAGAAAAAAATAACTTTAAATGAATGTGGTCTAGCTGAACAGTCACATTAAATATGCTATCCAAACAGTATGCATCTGTGTGGATATGATCAGGATGGACCTGTGTTAATAGTGTGTTATGATTATTGTTATAAAGCAGTGGTTCCCAAACGGTGTGCCGTGGCACACCAGTGTGCCTTGAGACAAGTGCGGGTGTGCCGTGGGATTTTGGGACAACCATACAGTATATTATTATTGCAATATACAATTACAGAAAAGTAATTATTTTTTAATTTACTATAGGCCTATCACTACTTTGTATGAACTCATTTAATATTACAGAGGTAAGCTCACAATTCTTAAACAAAAACCCTCAAAGAGAACTCCATATTTCGCTGATCAGGCAGTTGCGCAGGTGGGAATTATATGACTGTGACACATCAAGACATCCAACGTAAACACACATAACGAGAGGGATAATGGAGCGCTTTCTTGTGCGGAGCAAACCATCAACCACCAGTGCAGAGACTGCTGACAAACCACCGAAAGAAAAGAGAAAAAAAACTGTCAACAGACAGTATCACCTAACCCTAACCCTAGTATTCAATTTTGTGACATGTCTGGGTTAAATGGGTGTGTTGCTGCTTTGATGAAGCCTAAATTGATTAAGTTTCAAATTAATTGTTGAAATATTTCATTTATAAATATTTCATGAGCAATATAGTTGTCTTTGTCATATTTTATTTTATATTAGTAAACAATTATCCACATTTACAGATATTTTTCATGATATGAGTGATAACACGTGTTATAAAGGCTATTTGGCACAATAGGTGTGCCTTGAGATTTTTACTTGTCCTTTGGTGCGCCTTGGACACAAAAAGTTTGGGAACCACTGTTATAAAGCATTATGATCATTTATGAATGTTTATAACTATAGATATACAGTGCTATAAGGTAATTATAACTCATAATTATAGTTATAATGCATAACAGAGATAGGCGTCAAATAAAGTGTGACCGTAGTAACATATAAATATATCTGAACTCTTTGATTAGGATTGAATAAGATCATTTTAGGTTATTATATTTGCTCGGGGGCATAATCTGGGTCTCTGAAAAGTGCCAAGAGATAACTTGCATTGAAAGAGCCACTATACAAATAAAATTGAATTGAATTAAACCTGTGGCCCTGTGATTTATATTTGATAGTGATTTCTCACTAGAGTAAGTATTTGCACTGTATTTTAACAAACAAATAACAAAATAAACGTTTCATATATGAAAATTTGAGAATTACCTTCTGCCGCCACTAGATGGCGGCAAAGACTGTTCTTTAAAAGTAAACTGAATGTCTGACAACTGTTTTTTTTCTCTAAAAAAAATTAAGATTTTGAGGTAAATATTCAATATATTCAATCATGCTGACACAGCTATATTACTGCTCAGTTTAGTTACTCTGATTGAAAAATTAGGTGTCATAAAAAATATGTTAAACTGTCAGAAATAGAATTATTGTTCATGATTTCACATTTTGAAAAATATACAGTGGATGATTAATACACCATAAGTTTCTATGTATGTATTTAATTGTTCATGTTCATGGCAAGTCTTCGAAATGACATCAAACTTCGTTGCCTTACTGCAGCCACGCCCTCTGGTAAAAAGTTATACGCTTCGCAAACTTTCATCAACCATGTGTCTAGATTAGAACAAAAAAAGTTTGGAGTCAATCAGACTAAATCTCTGGGAGGAGTTTGTTAAAGTACGAGGCTTGGAAATGGACAAAATATTAGAAAAAACTGCATATTCCATTCAAAATATCTGACTTCCTGTGGGAGTTTGAGCATGGGTGCAGGAGACTTTTTTTTAGGTTTGAGTATGATACCTCAGTCACACAAAGTTCATATCTGTAGGTGGAAGCTTATCAATGGGCTCGTCATTTAAAAAAAAAAAACAAAGTAATGCTATTGAGCCATTTTTGTGTGCCCACGCGCAGCACCCATAAAATACATAAATTTTGCAGACAACTAATGCGTATGCAAAATCTCGTGAGTTTTCGTGTACGGCAAATAAAAAAGGCAATTCTTTTGTCGGAAAAATAATAATAAAAATTAAAGCTGCAAGCAGCGTTTATCGGGCCCTCGCACCCATGGCCACCGCCCCCCAGGTATCCACCACCTTCCCAAGCCAATCGGGAATCCAAGCAATACAGTGAAAATTCAATTTAGTTATAAAATGGAAAGTTGCTACCCAGCTTGAATCCAAAGGTATGAAAACAAAAAACTCACCTGGAATCCACTCAGAGCTGAGTTCTCAGTTCTCATATCAATGCTGTAACTGTCACAGCTGTGTATAATTTTAAACAAATATAAATAGTCAGAGATCTGATGTCCAGAGCAGATTTACAGAAACTTATCCAGCCTTTATCTCCAGCAGACCTGACGACCATAATGATCTTTTGTCTGATTAGAAAGCTTCAGATCAAGATTAACCCTGTTGCCAGAGTTCTAACAAGAACCAGGATAACTGAGCACATCACTGCTGTCACTGCAAACTTGTCCATGCACAAAATTTGGATGGTGAACGAGGATTTTTTTTCAGTATGAGCTGTAGGAATCCAAAGCTGATAAAGCACAGATAGGATACAAAACACACTAAATAATGTGACCAAAATCATAGTCCTTTGACAAGACAGTGGCACTGCCAAAAATTGTCAGATACACTTGTTCAGACTGAAAGAATCATCAAATATATGAATGTTCAAGCAGATTGGATAATACATGTGTAATTCAGAACAACTGTTCCATGCAAGAGATCTGTTTAGTAGAGCCTTTAGTTAGTCTAGACAATAGTGTGTTAGGGCCAATAGTCATAGCTACAGTTACAGGAATGAGTGAAGTCCAGACTAGAGCAGGCTGGTCTGAAACATAGCCTCATCATAGCTATGTTGCTATAGGTCTACACTGCAGGGAGACACCAACATGATCCACTGACTGGCATCTTAAGATCCTCCTCCTCTATCCAACTCTCCATCCCACCTGCTCGCCTGTCCACCATGGGGTCAAGAGCCTTCAGCCGCTCAGCCCCCCGCCACTGGACATTCAACACTCGGACTCTGTCACCACATTCAAATCACGCCTTAAAACTCACCTTTCAGACAAACATATCTGCAGACTGATTTATCATTGGACTAATAATCTCACTATTACATTTTTTGTTTCGTTATGTACTGCATTTATATTTTTTTAACTATCTTGTTTTTACTTATTATTTTATTGATCTTTGTACACTGACCTTGAGTGTCATGAAAGGCACCTCTAAATAAAATGTATTATTATTATTATTATTATTAACCTTTTCTCTTTCAACTTTCACCTTTCTTATTCAGCTGTAACAATAGTTACTTTTTTAATCTCATTGCATTTAATCTCATTGTCACTGTAAAGTGACAATAAAAGGATTTCTATTTATTGATATTCCTACTTAATTACCATATTGGCCCGAATATAGGATGACTCTGATTATAGGACGACTGCTATTTTTCAAATATCATTTTGGGAAAATAAAAACATGATGAAGACAATAAGGTTATTCATAAAATAACTCACTATTGTACAATTACTATAGAAAAAAAGTAGTGGAGAAGTCATTGACACTATGGACCAGACCTAATGCTAACAGAGCGATGTTTTCACTCATCACCCTCCCTGCTGCTAAATCATATTATCAGGGCTTAAAGTAAACATGTACATTATGTACCCCAGGCGGTGCACCTGGGGTACATAATGGGGGCAGCTGTTTTGACGCGCGGCGTCCGCCGGCGGTGTGTGTTCGCCTTAATAGTCGCTGGAATACCGTATACCCTGGTAAAATGTGGGGAAGTTTGACGATATTAAAATTTGGATACCGCCCAAGCCTAATTCCTCCACAACCTCCTGTATTTATGACTACCTTACAAACAGACCACAGTTTGTGAGACTGTAAGCTTGTGTGTCAGAGATGGAGGTGGGCAGCATTGGAGCACCACAAGGAACTGTTCTCTCACCATTTCTCTTCACGCTCTACACCTCTGACTTTCAGTACAACTCTGAGTCCTGTCATCTAAAGAAATACTCTGATGACTCTGCAGTTGTTGGGTGTATCAGCAACGGACAAGAAGCCGAGTACAAAGAACTGGTCTGTCAGTTTGTGAAATGGTGGTAACAATTATCTCGTATTAAATACCAGCAAAACTAAGGAGATGATTGTCAACTTCAGGAGGAGCAAGAATCAACACAGCAGTGTTTCCATCCTGGGAAAGGAGGGGGAGGTGGTGGAGGAATACAAGTACCTTGGAGTTCAGCTTGACAAAAGACTAGAGTGGAAATGCAACATAGAATACATCTACAAGAAAGGTCAGAGCAGACTCTACTTTTTAAGAAAGCTGAGATCTTTTAATGTCTGCACCAAGATGTTGCACATGTTCTATAGGTCTGTTGTGGAAAGTGCAATCAGCTTTGCAGCCATCTGCTGGGGCAGCAGCATCAGAACCAGAGACCTGAAGAGAATCAACAAACTGATCAAGAAAGCTGGATCTGTGCTGGGTGTAACTCTGGAGCTGATTGTACAAAAAAAAAATGCTGCACAAGCTGATAAAGATGATGGAGGACTCTTCACACCCTCTCCATGACACAGTGATCAAACAACAGAGTGTTCAGTGAGAGGCTTCTTCAGGTCCTTTGCAAGACAGAAAGATACATAAGATCATTCCTGCCAGCAGCCATCAGCCTCCACAACAAGACATCCTACTATTATTAATTCAATATTATTATTGCTGTCATTTATTTATTGTTGAAAAACCTGTGGTAATGTTGAATTTCCCTTCTGGGATTAATAAAGTATTTTTCATTTCATTTCATTAATCCCTTCCTACAACATGACATTTCCTGTTGCCAAAAGGTGGCGCTACCACTGTTCTTGAATATTACAGGTTCTCAGTTCTCAGGATGGGACTACAAACATACCCATCTATTTAAGACCAGATTAAACAAATGTATGGCCAAATTACAGCCAAAGATTTGCACTGTGTCCCAATATGTGATGATTGTCATTGCATATCTCAGCCTCTGTGAACAGCAAAACCTTGCATAGTAGTTTAAAAGTACTCAAAATTCAATGATTAACATATTTATTCTCAAACAATTAAATTCAATTTTGTTTCATAACTTCTGTCAAACACACACATATACACACATATACACACACATATACACACATATACAGATACCGATATATATATAGATACGATAGATACAGGACATATAATACGATATATTATATAGAATATAAATAAATATATATAATATAGATATAGATATACATATATATATATATATATATATATATATATATATATATATATATATATATATACATATATATACATATTACATATATATATCTATATACCCTACATATATATATACTATATATATATATATATATATATATTAGGCTTGGGCGGTATCCAAATTTTGATACTGTCAAACTTCCCTCACATTTTACCGGGGTATACCGTATTACCGCGACTTATAAGGCGAACACACACCGCCGGCGGACGCCGCATGACAAAACAGCCGTCCCCATTATGTGCGCCGCCGCGGGGCTTTACGCCTAAAACAAAAGGCGAGTTTACCTCGAAACAGCAGTTCTGTGCTTCAATATAAAGTTGGCTCAACTACAGTTGTTATTTATTTGTGTATTTCTTGCTTTTCACTGTAGTTTTAACTGTTCCTTCTTTGCACCAGCTCCTCTCTTTGCCTGAAACTGCCTTTATAGTGCGCTGCGCTTTATAGTAAAGTGTCTGATGCGGGACGTTTTCACTTCCTATAAATTCTTCAAAATAAAAGTCCAAAATTATTAGTTTCATTAGAAGCTTTTTTTTGAAGCAGCAAACTCAGGAAGTGTTGTTTTCATCATCAGTACCTTAACAGGACTAGTCAAACCGAGATCAGCTTCAAGCGAACATGAATAAACGGTAAAATTAAGCAGAACACACAGTACACACAGCGATACAGGAGAGAAACTAAACTTTAAACCACAGAAATCATTCACTGCATTTTTTTATGACGGTATTGAAACTGATACCGCTGCTATTTTTAAATACCGGAAGTATACGGTATTAAGGTAATACCGCCCAAGCCTTATATATATATATATACAAGAAAGGTATATATATATATATATATATATATACCACACACACACACACACACACACACACACACACATATATATACTAGGGGTGTAACGGTATTTGTATTCGTTCCGTCCCGTCACGGTACGGCCGTCACGGTTCGGTGCACGCAGTCACACGACGAATACGTCTAATTATTTAAAAAAGCTTAGACCTCACAACAATCCAGGGGGCGGTAATGAGCCTGAAAGCTGCCAGCAACCAACATTACGGAAGAAGCAGGAGCAGAAGAAGAAGCATGGAGAGAGCAGTGTTGCCAACTTAGCGACTTAATTTGTAAAAAGCGACTAGCGACAAATCTAGCGACTTTTTCTGATGATTTAGCGACTCACTGGCACTCAAACCGCTAGGTTTGAAGCCATCACTTGGCTGCTGATGGCTGCTGTCTGCCTTGCGAGCCGCACTTCTCTCTCTCTTTGTCTCTCTCTGTCGGGCACAATGCACAGCCACAAACACCCCGCCCCCCGCACGAGACAACTCGAGCTCCTCTCCACCCCCTCAAAATTGAATGACACTTACAGACTCAGTTAATTGCACATGTGATGCTCCTAAAGGCACAGATTTGATTTTTAAAAAAATATTTTGTAGCGTATTTTATTTCTGTCTTTTTTTCACACCTAATGAGGCAATTCAGTTTTGTATATTCTTTTGTATTAGCCCTTGGCTGGAGTGATTGAAACACTACTTTTTTTGTAGATGTTTTGGGAGCAGTTTGAAATTTTTTGTTTGACTTGTGCCAGTACAGAAATATTGCTAATGTGAGAGTATTTCATTGTTTTCATTTAATTTTGCAATACAATATTCTTATAATGCCAGTTGCCAGAAGTTGCCAAAGTTGCCAGTTGGCAAGTGCTACCTGACTGCCTCAGTATACCTATTACCTAAAAAAGTGTTTTTTTTCTTTTCCTATACAAAATGAATGGATGCTAATGTATTTGTTTTATGTTTTATTCTATTTATGTTTAACTTTTCATAACAGGAGATGGTTTTTAGTTTTGCAGTCTTTTCAAAATAAACGAAAAAGCTAGTCTTACACACGTCTGACTTTTAGTTACTTTTTTCCCCATTGTACCGAACCCGTACCGAACTGTGACCCCCATACCCGAGGTACATACCGAACCGTGACTGTGTGTACCGTTACACCCCTAATATATATATACTATATATATATATATATATATATAATATATATATATATATATATACATATATATATATATCTATAATATATATATATATATATACATACATATATATACACATATATATATATAGATATATATATATATATATATATATATACACATATATATAGAGTGTCCTGGTGCCAAGTGCACATGTGGACACTCTTATGCCTGAACATGGTGTTCGTTATGGACAGTCCATGACGAGCACAGAAGTCCAACAACGAAACACCACTCTGGTTCAGATCAGGGGGGCCCTGACTCCCAACCACACCCCTCCAGGTCTCACTGTCATTGCCCACGTGAGCATTGAAGTCCCCCAGCAGAACGAGGGAGTCCAACTATATCTAGCTGGAACCGCTCGACCTCACACACCAGCTCAGGCTCCTTCCCCGCCAGAGAGGTGACATTCCACGTCCCTAGAGCTAGCTTCTGCAGCCGAGGATCGGACCGCCAGGGTCCCCGCATTCGGCCACCGCCCAGCTCACTGCGCACCCGACCTCTATGGCCCCTCCTGCAGGTGGTGAGTCCACGGGAGTGGAGGCTCATGTTTCCCTTTTGGGCTGAGCCCGGCCGGGCCCCATGGGGAAAGGCCCAGCCACCAGGTGCTCGTCTCCGAGCCCCACCTCCAGGCCTGGCTCCAGAGGGGGGCCCCGGTGACCCGCGTCCGGGCAAGGGAAACCTTGGTCCATTGTTCTTATCCGTCATAGAGGTCTTTGTGACCATAAATATGCAACATGTGCAACATGTGACATAAAGATGCAAAATTTTAATTTTTTTGTCAAGAATTAACAACTAGTAGGGCACAATTTTGAAGTGGAACGAAATTTATTGGATATTTTAAACTTTTTTTAACAAATAAAAAACTGAAAAGTGGGGCGTGCAATATTATTCGGCCCCTTTACTTTCTGTGCACTAAACTGACTCCAGAAGTTCAGTGAGGATCTCTGAATGATTCAGTGTTGTCCTAAATGACTGATGATGATAAATGGAATCTTCCTGTATGTAATCAAGTCTCCGTATAAATGCACCAGCTCTGTGATAGTCTCAGGGATTCTGGTTAAAGCTCAGAGAGCATCATGAAGACCAAGGAAACACACCAGGCAGGTCCCAGATACTGTTGTGGAGAAGTTAAAAGCTGGATTTGGATACAAAAAGATTTCCCAAGCTTTAAACACTTCAAGGAGCACTGAGCAAGCAATCATATTGAAATGGAAGGAATATCAGACCACTGCAGATCTACCAAGACCTGACCATCCCTCTAAACTTTCATCTGGAACAAGGAGAAGACTGATCAGAGGTGCAGGCAAGAGGCCCATGATCACTCTGGATGAACTGATCTACAGCTGAGGTGGGAGAGTCTGTCCAGAGGACAACAATCAGTCCTACACTGCACAAATCTGGCCTTTATGGAAGAGTAGCAAGAAGAAAGACATTTCTCAAAGATATCTATAAAAAGTCTAGTTTAAAGTTTTCCACAAGCCACCTGGGAGACACGCCAAACATGTGGAAGAAGGTGCTCTGGTCAGATGAAACCAAAATCGAACTTTTTGGCCACAATGCAAAACTATATATTTGGGTATAAAAGCAACACAGCTTTCATCACCCTGAACACACCATCCCCATTGTCAAACATGGTGGTGGCAGCATCATGGTTTGGGCCTTTTCTTCAGCAGGGACAGGGAAAATGGCTAATTGATTAATTGATTGGAAGATGGATGAAGCCAAATCCAGGACCATTCTGGAAGAAAACCTGTTGGAGTCTGCAGAAGACCTGAGACTGGGATGGAGATTTATCTTCCAACAGGACAATGATCCAAAACATAAAGCCAAATCTACAATGGAACGGTTCACAAATAAACGTATCCAGGTGTTAGAACGGCCAAGTCCAGACCTGAATCCAATTGAAAATCTGTGGAAAGAGCTGAAGACTGCTGTTCACAAACGCTCTCCATCCAACCTCACTGAGCTCAAGATGTTTTGCAAGAAAGAATGGGCAAGAATTTTAATCTCTCGATGTGCAAAATCAAGAAAGCCATACCCAAGAGACTTGCAGCTGTAATTGCAGCAATAGGTGGCGCTACAAAGTATTAATGCAAGGGGGCTGAATAATATTGCACACCCCACTTTTCAGTTTTTTGTTCAAAAAAGTTTAAAATAACCAATAAATTTCGTTCCACTTCACAATTGTGTCCCACTTGTTGATTCTTGACAAATAATTCAAATTTTATATCTTTATTTTTGAAGCCTGAAATGTGGCAAACGTTTGAAAAGTTCAAGGGGACCAAATACTTTCGCAAGGCACTGTACAATTAGTCTCCCGTTTCCTTTGGCATTTTCAGAAAAAAACGTTTTCATAATTAACAAGCTGTTATATATTGTCTTTACCATCTAAGAAATAATTTAATTCAGGTTTGAGTTCAAATTTGTGGTTTTTGATTAGGAATGGAATTAAATTCCTCTGAAGACTCAAAAGCTGTGGAATAATTAACGACTCTATGAACAAATCTAAAAGAATGTGTCTTTTATGTGAACTGAACAAAACCAATTGTGTCTTCTCAAAGACTAAATTTAGCCATCAAGATATTAGAAACTCACCCCCCCCGTGCCCCCCCCCCCCCCAAAAAAAAATAAAAAAAATCAACTATTGGCAGAAAAAAATTAGGTCACCTAACAGAACTTGCAGAACTTGCAGATTGAAAAAAAAATCAACAACATCTGATTGTGTGACCTTGATAATAGAAGAGAAGCACTGCACCTGAAGAAGTAGGGATAGTTAAAAAAAGGAAGGAAAAATTGCTGAAAAGAAAACCAAACTTAAAGAAACTTTTCTTCATCTATGAAAGCGATAACACAAAGAGAAAGTAATCAACTCACGCTTCAGAGTGGGTAATGTCATCCAAAGTGGCTGAAGCAGACAGATATCTGAAGACACAACAGCAGGATAATGACACAGAGGAATACACATTCAAAAAAAAAAAAAAAGTTTACCAACAGCTCCAAAACAAATTGTACAGTTCCAGTTTATTTATTTATTTATTTATTTTGGGCCAACAATTAGAAATTCAATATTTAAAAGGGACAAAGGCCAAAATCACATTTCATTAAGAGCAATGATACTATAAACCTTTTAATCTGCAAAACACTAAATATGATCTATAAAAATGCCATTTGCACTCACTCAATTGTTTTTATATTATGCTTATATTCTAAATGTGCACATCATACATTCACAAAGCAGTTTTAAAAGAGTATCATTCGCATCCCATAAATACCTGTATAACTGTGTTTGCATAATGCTTTCAAAGAATTTCCTCTGTACAGTAAAAGCACAATAATAAAATTAATTGTTTAACTTCAAAAGCATAAATGCCCTCCCCCATCTCAGCTGTCTCAATTTCCACTTCAACTAGTCACAGATGTTCCTGCAGCTCCATTGTTTTCTCCAACCACATCAGGAGATGCAGAGGTCCCCTCCCACCTTTCTTTATCGAGCAGCAGGTGGAGAGACTGAACCGGAACAAGGTTGCAGGTCGAGATGGTGTCAGCCCCAGAGTCCTGGCGGCCTGTGTGCACCAATTATGTGGGATTCTAGCACACCTATTTATCCATCCATCTATCCATACCTGTTTATTCCTATACATGGTCATGGGGATCTGCTAGAGCCCATCCCAGCTCTCTTTGGGTGAAAGGCAGGGGTACTGGACAGGTTCAGTCCAATTCAGTTCAATACAATTCAATTCTACTTTATTAATCCCCAAAGGGAAGATGATTGGTTCTGGTTCCCCCCAAGGTTGTGTCCTGAGCCCTCTGCTGTACGCCCTGTACACCTATGACTGCTCCCCGTCCCACCCAACCAACCGCATCATAAAATATGCGGACGACACCACCGTGGTTGGGCTGATCAGTGACGGAGACGAAACGGCGTACAGGGAGGAGGTGAAGAAACTGTCTCTCTGGTGCTCGGACAACAACCTGTCCCTGAATGTCCAAAAAACCAGAGAACTGATTATGGATTTCAGGAGAACCAGACCAGACCACACCCCCCTCATCATAAACGGAGAACGGGTGGAAATCATTTCCACCTTTAAGTTCCTGGGCACCCACATCTCCTCCGACAACTCTGGTCAGGCAACACCAGTTCCTTGTGAAGAAGGACAGCAGCGTCCACCCTGCGGGTCCTAAGGAAGGACAACCTGGACCAGAAGCTGCTGTTGGCCTTCTACCACTCTGCTGTGGAGAGCGTACTGACGTACTGCCTGAGTGTGTGGTACGCTGGCTCCACAGCGGAGGACAGGAAAGCGGTGCAGAGGGTCATCAACACGGCCCAGAGGATCATCGGCTGCCCTCTGCCCGCCCTGGAACAGATGGCCTCATCCTCCTGCCTGAGGAGGACCAGGGCCATCACAGCCGACCCCACACACCCCGCCCACCCCCTGTTTGACCTGCTGCGGTCTGGAAGACGGTACAGGTCAATCAGATCCCACACCAGCAGACTGACAAACAGCTTCTTCCCTTGGGCCATAAGAACTGCAAACGCCCATGGACACACACACACATGACACACACATATTTTATATTTCATACTCTATTGTGTGCGACAGTGGAAGTGACTGAATTTCGTTGTACCCCCCTGGATACAATGACAATAAAGACATTTCTATTTCTTCTATTTCTATTTCTATTGTTGCAGTACTTGGCATAATTTCAGTCACTTCAAAGATTAATTGTGGGTGGTTATAGCTGTGGGCAGGAAGAATCTCCTTAAGAGGTCTGTGTTGCAAGGAATCCAAAGAAGTCTCAGGCTGAAGACTTCAAAAGACTTCAAAAGGAGGTGATACAAGATACAAATTAAAGTTTATTTCCAATTTTTTAGTGATGTTTAAAGACGGCTGTTTCCTACTGACAATTTGTCATTCTGAATCAACCTGCATTCTGTGATGTGAGTTAATGGCCTCTCGATTTTTTGTATACAAACTCGAGATTAAACCCACTTTGCACCCTCTGCTGTGGTCAGTACATTTTTTAACTGCTGATTGACTGCCTTACTAGAACACATTATAGTGTATATACTTATAAATAAGACATACTCAAATTTCTAGATAACACTTACTACCTAACAAACAGACCAATTTGTGAAAGGTTGCATCTGACTACAATTTTGGCAGCACAGGAGCACCACAGGGAAATGTACTCTCACCATTTCTCTTGAAGCAGGATAACACCATGCCACCACCCAGACTTCTAGTACAAGTCAGTCTTATCATCTACAGAAATACTGAGATGACTTTGGAGCTGTGGGGGTTCACAAAAGACTGAGTCCGTTTCTCAATATCTGTACTTCTGATGCAGACTGTTCAAGGTCTGTGTTAGAGATGTATGGTCAAAATCTCCGGATGTGTTTTAGCACCACCCATTATATAAAGGATGCAGTCAATACAGACTTGTGAAAACTTGATGATAGTATTGTATCCCACACATTTTCATATCCATAAGTAGAAGTAACGGCTGAGGAGAAAGGAGTAAAAGAAAAATATATAATTTCTTTGGAATGTTGTTTCATTGTAATGTAGTTTTAAGATGTTTCCATGTGAAAATATGTGAAAAAATTAAAGCTGAAAGCAGTGTTTATCGGGCCCTCACACTCATCGCCACCATCGCACCAGGTGCCCACCGCCTTCCTAAGCCAGTTGGAAATAAAGACAATACAGACATTATTCCATTTGGCTATGCAGTGGAAAGGATAAACATTGCTGCTCCGCTTGAATCCAGAGCTACGAAAACAAAGAACTGGTTTTGAGTCTACTGAGTTTTAAGATACCACGTCAAGACTGTAACTATCACAGCTTTTTTTTCACCTCAATCAAATACCTCAAAATATTGAATCAGAGCCTGATGTCCGGAGCACATTTACAGAAACTCATCCAGCCTTCATCTCCAGCAGACTTGACTACTGTGACGCTCTTTTGTCTGATTAGACAGCTTCAGCTCATGATCAATGCTGTTGCCAGAGTTCTAACAAGAACCAGGAAAACTAAGCACATTACTGCTGTTCAGAGATCTTTACATTCCTTTGTTCGGTAGATGTGTTCAGGGTCAGACAGTCATACACACCAAATTTGGACCACATTAAACAATCTATGCCTGAGTTACAGCAGAGGGGCCATGATTTGCCCAGGCCCCCCAATATGTTATAATATCAGCTATTTGTGAACAGCAAAACCTTGCATTGTGGCAAAAAAAAAAAAAGAAAAGAAAATCAAAGCCAGTAACTCAAAAATTCTAAGAAAAGAAGTATGAATAATCATAAAGTATATTTCTGCTTTGATTGAAAAATTGGGTGTCATAAAAAAATGTGTTAAGTTAGAAAATGTCACTGTATATGTACCATTTCACTGATCTCGGATCATTCAGAATGCTGCTTGTAGAGTCCAAACAAGAATTAGGAAACCTGAGCAGCATCACGACTTTTCTTAGGACCTTACACTGGCTACCAGCTCCCTACAGAATAGGCTTTAAATGATAATCTCCTCCCAGGGAGCAATGAGTGATTTTTAAATTATTATAAGACTGTTTTCTGTGATCCACAGAAATCTATCACAAAAAATGTTATGTGAATGTGTGCAGTTTGACAATGATCTGGCAATTTAGTGTAATTTAGAACAGTTTTAGGAATTGACCCACTGTTCAATAGATGTTACCAATGACCCTGTGATGCATATTTGACATTTCTCACTTATGTCTTCGTATTCATAATGAAGAAAGTGCCATCTAAAATTGTATTTTCTATTCATAATCTTTTTTTTTTGTCTGCATTTACATTCAGGTTAGTGCCATTGTCTAGCAGAACCATCTAGTATGTATATGCAATTTAATCTTATAGCAGACTTTTTTTTGTGGGAGTGTGAAGGGTGAATGTGTCCTTCACCAGTCCTCTCTGGCAGTAATTTCTAACATCTTTATTAATATCTTAAATCCTGATTTCGTCAGAGAGGACTAGAAAAACACCAGCAGTGAAACATTTAAAGACAGGACAGTTAAAGAGACAGGACAGTGAGGGTGTGGTGTGTGCTGGGTTGTGAAGTGTGAGGGGTGTTGTGTAGTAGATTGTGTTGTGACAGCAAACAAACTCAGAGGATGATATGTAAGAAGCAGAAACTACTAATAAGAAAACTGGATGAACACCTTCTACCAAGCTATTGACCTGTATATGGAGAATTGATGTAAAAAATTATTGATTGATTGTGTTGACAGTAGGGCTGAACGATTTTGGAAAATAATCTTATTGCGATTTTTTTCCTCAAAATTGCGATTGCGATTTAATATGCGATTATTTTTAAGGTCCTCTTCTCATGTATTTTTCAAACACTGTCATAAAAACAATATCAGATTTATTTAAAGTGGTTACAACAATAAAGCAAACAAATCTGTGGCTTTACCTCTTCAACATCTAACTTTTCACGTTTCATGAACATGTTTAACATTTATGTAAACATGTGGACTGCTTTCTTAAACACTGTCTGAGATTGACAGGACAGTGTATAAATAATAAATAAAATATACAGATATAAAAAAAATAAAGCTTACTGATCTCCAGTCCAGTAACATCACACAGGAAAATAAAGAAGAACAAATATATTGCTCTAACCAATTGGACATTTTCAAAAAAAAAAAACTTTTGAACACTAATAGAAATATTATATTTACTCAGTAACAGCAGCACACAACATAC
The DNA here is from genome assembly GCA_018398805.1 of Hirundichthys speculiger. Taxonomy (NCBI): domain Eukaryota; kingdom Metazoa; phylum Chordata; class Actinopteri; order Beloniformes; family Exocoetidae; genus Hirundichthys; species Hirundichthys speculiger. Next base: position 160,852 of record JAGFBZ010000122.1, read on the forward strand.
TGAAGTGCAAAATGAGTATGGCCATGTTAGCCAGAAAGATTCTTCTGTATAGATCTCAGGAGCTCACAGATTTTTTGCAAGGAAAGGGGGGGGGAGCTTGAGTTGTCTCGCGCGCCGGGCGGGGTGTTTGTGGCTGTGCACTGTGCCCGACAGAGAGAGAGAGAGAGAGAGAAGCGCGGTTCGCGAGGTGGACAGCAGCCAAGTGATGGCTTCAAACCTAGCGGTTTGAGTGCGCGTGAGTCTCTAAATCACCAGAAAAAGTCGCTAGATTTGTCGCTAGTCGCTTTTTACAAATTAAGTCGCTAGGGGGGTCTGGAAAGTCGCTAAGTTGGCAACACTGCTTGCCCTGTCTGCTCTGCTCAGCTCAGCTGGGCTCACTCGCAAGTCACGTGACGTCGCCAGATCACGTGACAAGTAATATCGCGGCCTTTGCGGTTAGAAAATCTCGTTTTATGATATCGCGAGATTATCGCAAATGCAATTAATCGTTCAGCCCTAGTTGACAGTAGAGGGGGGGTGTTGTGGGAGGGGTGTAAAGAATAAATGTGTCCGTGCCCATATAGATCTCCCACAGCCACGGGACACACACCTTGACGACAAAGCGCAGTCGCCATATTGGAGTAAAAAACAACAAGCTAGGGCTTAAGCGATCAGTCTTTGTCTAAATCTTTGTGCAGGTTATGCGGCTCGCACTCTGACGCGCCCGCGGGGACGACACGAGGAAAGAGCGGTGACCAGCGAGAACAAGCCGCAGATGTAACGAGCACCCTGCCGGAGGCACACGCCCCCATCCACCCCTCTCCTGAGGGCCAGCCGAGACAGCTGCCACCTCCCGCCCTCCACAACCCCTCCCACCCCCCCCCCCCACCACCGCCGCACCAGCCTGCAAGCAAGCCAAAAGCGGGATACGCCCCAGTGGCCAGGACCCATGACCACACCCCAAATCCCCCGCAGGGCAGGGAGGGACAAAACAAAACAAAAAAAGAGACAATATGGCCAGTTCAGCCCCCCATCCCCCCCGACATGTGTGTTATATGTATGTGTATGTGTCTTCTTCTGTTTTTTTTTTTTTTTTTTATTATTATTTTGTGTGTGTAAGCTAAGTGCACTAAAATCAACTTAGGGTGCAGAGGGTGGATGGTCCCCCTGCACCCAAGCTTCACTTGGGCAAAGGGGTCCCCCCACACCCCCAGGGAACCAGGGCAGCCATCGGGGCCCTGCCATGGGGCGCACCCCCGCCCCCAAGGAGCCCACCACCACAGAGGCCCCCCACACCCACCCGGGGCCCAAGCACGCCCCAGCCGGTGAACCTGACACCCACCGCGACCCCAGGAGGAGCCCCGAGGCAGAGAGACGCGCCGGCCGCCACAGACCAGATGAACCGCGGCGAGGGGAGACGTCCTACAGCAGCCACCCGCACCACCCCCAGGCACGGGCCACCCCCTCCGCTGCCCACCACCACCGCCGCCCTGCAGGGAGGCAGCAGTAATTACCGCCCCCGTCCCTCCAGGGAAAACCCGCCACCCCAACCCCCTACCAACACCAAAATTCAACCGCTGACTGTACTGATCTGAATGAAACGCACAGGTATTCATTCCAGGCAGTTTGAATTTGATCAGAAACGATGACAGAAATATGATCATTGGTTATAACTTCATATTTTGAAAAATATAGAGTAGTGGACTTAATGAAGTGTTTACTTTAGAGACAGGCATGTGATCCTTCAACCTCACCTTCTTAGGACAAGTGGGTGATTTTTTTATGATTTTCTTTTTTCATTTGTGTGTGACAAAACCATCCACTTCCTGTTTCACAGTCAATAACGCAGGCACCATTGGACATCCTTAGACAAACATTTCTATGGTACATGAGGGCACTTGTGAGTATATTCTGTGCGCAACTTAGGCTGATATGATGAAGCACAAAGTAGACACTGGACATAACATGACCAAAATCATGTTTCAGATGGTGGCACTATGGACTTTATCCAAGATTGTCATATACACTTGTTTGAAGTAGAAGAATCACCAAACGTATGGATTTTGGGGGCAGATTGGACAATGCAAATACAAGTTAGAACTACTGTACCACTTAGACGAGACATCGAACTTCGCCATACTCTTACGGTGATGTCCTTTGATAAAAAGTTAGTTTTCATTGTCCGTCATCTTCAATGTCTTAACTACTGATAGACTGTGTTTCAGGGGTGCCGGCTCATCCCACTCGGAGCAGGGATGCCTAATGCAAAACATGACGTTTCCTGTTGCCAATAGGTGGCGCTACAACCGTTCCTGAATTATACAGGTTCTTTGTGTTCAGGATGGGACTACAATCACACTCATCCGTTTTGGACCAGGAGGAGTTCGTTAAAGTATGAGGCCTGGAAATGACCAAAATATTGGAAAAACTGCATATTCTATTCAAAATGGTGAACTTCTTGTGGGAGTTAGAGCATAGGTCCAAGAGAATTCTTTGTAGCTCTTGATCTGATACATCAGACAGACAACTTTCATCCATGTAGGTGAAAGTGTATGGTGGTGTTCATCGATAAACTGAAAGCAGATGGTGCTATTGAGCCCATTTTTGTATGTCCATGCCCAAAACCTATAAAATACGTAATTTTCACACAACAATGTTTTCTAGCATATTAAAGGCCCATAAAAAGGCTTTTCATTTAGGGCAGTGATTCCCAAAGTGTGGCAGCCCCCTGGCCCTGGTGGGCCGTCATGGTATTGCAGGTGGGCCGTGAGAGGTCATTAAAATTAAACAAATATGTTTCAAATCCTCAATCTTTTTAAATATGTTTTTAATTACTGTAAAATATTCATGAAATGATTAAAAAAAAAACATTAAGAAGTAATAAAACAAACCAGTTAAGTGTTATTCTACCGTCATCTTAACTTAATATGATAAGTGTCACCTTATTTGTTGACTCCTTCCATTACTATCAGAACATAGTTTCAAGTCCTGTATATTGATCACAGTTGTGATTAAAGATTTGGGTGGGCCGCGGAGATTTTTCACATTTCCATTTGGGCTGTGGTATTCTAAAGTTTGGGAATGGCTGATTTAGGAAAATAACAATAACATTATTATTATTGTTGTTAATAATAATAATAATAATAATAACAAAAAACATACAAAATACAATATGGTTTTCACACACTCGGTGCTCGGGCACTCATACATCTTATTTCACACCTTGATAACATACTTAACTAAGTTAGCAGTTTGTTTTTAGTAGTCTGGCCTCAGTGAGTTAAGACAAATCCATACAATTTAACAAGCAAGAAAAATCTTTTTTTTCTTTTCTTATTTCCAGACACACTGAACATGGGTGAGACTGAAAGAAGTACCTACAACAAAGCAAAACCTAGCCCGGGACTAAAAATGTTCTACAATCACTGCTTAGAGCTCTGTCCAAACTGTTGTGGACAAGTATCCAGTATGTTACAAATTCTGTTTTCCACCTCCACCTATTCCAGCTGCAACATGACAAGACACTATCTCCTCTACATAATTTATTTGATAAATTTTATAAGAGTAAACCCAAGTTTTTTTTAATAAATAAAAACTCTTTCCTCTACAAAAAGGCACTTATTGAGACCTACCAAATCCTACTAACTCCTTCCCAGCACTCATTTTGACTCCTCGAGAAAGTGGTAATTTATTGGGTTGTAAATTAAATGTTTAGAAAGAGTAGGTGCTCCTTTTTAATTACAGGTTATATCAAATCATCAAAGAAGAGTACACCCATCAGCTGGGGATGTGACATAAGTGAAGTACTGGGACTTGAATTACCAACCAGCCTTAATCAACTTAAAAAAAAAAAAAAAAAAAAAAAAAAGTCAATTAAGAACCACTATTTCCAAGAGTAAAATGTGATCTTGGAAGATGGAGAATAATCCATCTTCAAAGGTTTTCCAGACTGTAGAATTAACTGACACTGCCTCCATAGAATGGGGGGGAAAAAATTCCGAGGAATATCATCCCAATCATTCAACAGTATGCTCACAAAGATACAGGGGTATATTCCTGATCAATTAAATCCAACCGTTTAATTTTTGAAAAGTAGTTTCATTAGCTGTGTAGTATTAGGGGACTGAAATGCTTAGTAATTTTTTACAAAAAAATCTTCCTCAAAGAGCCTGTATTCAGTCAAAGTGAATTACATATACATACGCATTTGAGGTTTGTACGTCTTGCCAGCTCTTGGTGAGATTCAGCTTCAATTCATTGAGTGGGCTGAGGCCAAGTTTCCTCTTTAGCTCTGAGGCATGTCTCTCTTTGGCTGACAAAACCTGACGCAGAGTGTTGATCTCCTCTTCCACCTGGAGAATATTAAAGAAAAAATGATCAGCCTGAATTCACTCTTCATATATATATATATATATATATATATATATATATATATATATATATATATATATATATATATAATATATATATATATATATATATATATATATATATTATATATATTTTTTTTTTTTTTTTTTTCGACTGTTCAAAGCACCTTTAGTGTATATACTCTTTTACCTATTTTTTGTTCAGTGTATATTTTTGTTTTATATTCATATTTTATTTTATTTTAATTTTATGTTCTCTTCTAATTGCCCTACATGTTAAATTTCTTTTGTTTCTTATTTCTTCGATTCCTGTAAGGAGCACTTGCAACGATAACAATTTTCCCTCGGGGATCAATAAAGTATTTCTGATTCTGATTCTGATGTTACATTAAAATTCTCCAGTTAGTTTCCTAAACGTATTTGATGTAAAAACCTTTTTCATAAGCAATTTCTTTTTCAATAGTTTTGTTCATTTTTCTGAGTTTAATTTCTTTTTATAATGCAGCGAACCCTCTGTGGGTCAAAATTTCACATACAATGTCTTATTTTTTCTACAGGATTTTCCCTGACTTCAAACTCATTTTATATGAATGCAATTTTTTTTTTTTGTTTAATGTATGTGAAAATGTTCATTTGTGTTCGGATTTGTGTTGTACAAGTTACATCATATTCCACAAACTCAAATCAGTTCTAAAACCTTGTGCATATTGATGCACATTTACACTTGACACTTTATAGTTGACACACATGTTGACACTATGCTCTCTGTCCCAAATGCTTGGACTGAAATAGGGAAAAGGGCTTTTGAGTATTCTGCACCCTCAGCCTGGAACTTGTTGCAGAACGATTTAAAAGGAGCTTGTGTCGCTAAATTTTTTTAAATCTAAGATGAAGGACTTGGAAGCAGTTTCTATGGGGTGTCGCTGTTTTTAGCTCGATGTTTGTATAAATTACTCCCAGAAACTGTAATTTTGTTTTAAAGATAGTTTTACTTCATGCAAATTTTAGTGCTTATAAATTGTACTCTGTTTCCTTGTATGTCTTTGTCTGCAACTTTGTGTTTTGCTGCTGCTGTCCGTCTTGGCCAGGTCTCCCTTGAAAAAGAGATTCTTATTCTCAACGGAACTAACCTGATTAAATAAAATAAATAAAATATTTACACTTGTACGGATTAAAATATGTGACTTGGACAAGCAAGTTTACAATATAAATCTATTTACAGACATAGTCATCAGTAATACTTAATATTGCAAAATGAAATGAACAGGTGAAAATGTGTCATGGGAATAATGTCCATTAGTGAATAAAACCTGAAACGTGCTATTAATGACAAGTCCAAACTATGATGGCCCGACTGCCAAAGATCTTGTTCTAACAAATGTTCCAATTAATTAATAAATTTATCATTTAAATGAATTAACAAGCAAGATTAATCATTCATGTTACAACTAGTTTGAGAATTTGTAATATAATGTCTGGGCCCTACCTTATTTAGTTCGGTGCAGAGCTCGTCAGCTTCTTCTTCTGTCAGGCCAGGTGGCAGAGGGTTAGCCATATTCCCCACTGCTCCTTCAGTGTGAACATCCGAGAGGCTCGCTGAACTATCCAGACTAAGACCCTTGTTAGGAGAATTCAGGTTGATATCTGAGATGGTAAGTAATAGAAAAAGGGAGGTAAAAAAAAAAGGGAAGAGGACAAAGAGATGTGTTTAAGTCAATGTCAATATCAACGCAGCCCCATGAGGCAGTATATGGATAAACAGACAAATTGAACTCTTTCAGTAAGTGCATCTGACACACACAAAGTCAGGATAAAGCTTTTTGTTGTCAGCAAGATACCTGTTTAAAAAAAGTTTCACTTTGTGGAGTAACATTAGATCAATCTACCAGTGATGTATTGCAAGTCTCATTTTCAGAAACCAATAAACAATTTCACCTGAATAAAAAGTAGGGCTGGGGCTTTGTCAATAATAATAATAATAATAAGAATAATAATAATAACATACTAAAAAATAAAGCATTTAATTGCACCTCTCCAATTTCTCTCACAATGGTAACACTGGTTCACACACTCCAACTGGGTAGGTGGAAGTAATGCATCTAAAGTTCATTTGACAGCCAAGATGATGATGCACAGGATACTCTGATTGACAGTGATTGTCTTGTCGAGCGGAAACTTTCCTGATGGCAGTTTTCTCATCACTGTGGCACTACAAGCCTACAGTATTACCTCAATTAAAAACATGTTACAGTGATCATGGACATCTGCTATGGTGTATTTTTCTGCTGTTTTTTTTCTTTGTTTGTTTATATTTGTTTTGGATTTTTGATGGTAGAAATGGCACTTTGATGATTTCTCGTTTGTGCGTGGCTGACAAGAGCAAGAGATGGGAGATGCGGGGACACGTATCAGCCGATTCAGCGGCACAGTAATGCCCACAGTAATGTGTTTCGCTTCAGCCTCGCACGCGCTTTTATCGAAAATATTTTTTTTGATGAATATTTTTGAAACCTCTGCGATGTGCTGAGACCACAAGCATGAGGGATTACTGTATCTGACAATCTTGGACAGTGTCACTGTCACTGTCACACAGTGTCCCATCAAAGGACCATGATCTTGGTCACATTTTGTGTATTTTGTATCCTATCTGTGCTTTATCAGATCAGCCTTGGATTCCTACAGCTCATACTGATGAAAGTCCTCATTCACCATCCAAATGTTGTGCATGGATTAGTCTGCGGTAACAGCAGTAATGTTCTCAGTTATCCTGGTTCTTGTTAGAACTCTGGCAACAGGGTTCATCATGATCTGAAGCTTTCTAATCAGACAAAAGATCATTATGGTAGTCAGGTCTGCTGGAGATAAAGGCTGGATAAGTTTCTGTAAATCTGCTCTGGACATCAGATCTCTGACTATTTATATTTGTTCAAGATTATAGACAGCTGTGACAGTTACAGCCTTGATATGGCAGGTTAGAACTCAGCTCTGAGTAGATTCCTGGCCATTTTTTTCTTTTCATACCTTTGGATTCAAGCTGAGCAGCAACTTTTCCATTTTATGACCAAATGGACTTATCACTGTATTGTCTTTATTCCCGACTGGCTTGGGAAGGTGGTGGACACCTGGGGGGCGGTGGCCATGGGTGTGAGGGCCCGATAAACACTGCTTGCAGCTTTAATTATACATACATTTTTACCAGCCACCCAGTCTGACTATCCATCAATTCATCCATCCATTATTTTACATCACATGTCAGTTTGAAAGTTCACCATCTGTCCAGCCATTCCTCCCTTTCAGTCATCAGATGCACATCTGGATCAGTAAAACTGCATTCTTCTGTTACCATGCATTTTAGCAAAGGCATCTACCAAATCCTCAAGATTTAGGAATTTTGAACTTCTGGACTAATAACTCTACAAATACATCCTCATCAGGCTCAATAAAAACTGTGGGTTCTTATAGACTTTTGGGTGAGGGTGAGCCATTTTTTTGTTTTCTTTCTGTCAATTGAGCTGAGGAATCTCAAGTTCTACCTCTTCAGTATCACACATACACTTTGTCGTCAATCTAAATATGTCATCTTTTGTTGTAAAAAGTGGCACTTAAAGGATTTAAAGCATGTATACCGATTAGGGCTGCACGATAACTATCGGGCCGATAACAGGAAATTATGACGTCATCCTGATAACTTCCATATCACGCCGAATAGCCTCGATAACATATATATTTCTGTCAACACGGCAGTGCCTCACTCCCTCTGAGCCTTGAATGACCAGCAGTGAATGTTATGTTCAAGTAACGTCGGCATAATCAGAAAAAAGATTACTCAATAAGGAAAATCAAGAATACCCCCTCATGCCAGAAAACAACTCGTTAACTCGGTCATAATTTTGGTAGTTGCTGACTTGAATTGATATTCACAGTATTATCCCACATGTTACACATAAATAAAAATAGAAAAGGCTAAAAGAACGACTAGCAAGGAGGAAACGTCGGAATTTACATTACACATTGAATGTAGCCTGCATTGTGCTGATCACAACAAACATGGTGGCGTGGAACTTCGTTAAAGTTTCAGAAGAAGATAAGTTTGGTGGTTATTTGTGACGAATCCTCCGAGTGAATTCTATGAGGAGGGAAGCACAAGCTTTAATACGTAAAACCCGATTGGCCACCTACAACATAATAATCTCTTCCATGTAGTTTTGAAATCGCGCTAATGTGAGCTAACGGAAGGTAATGCTAATGTGTGCAAGGCAGCAGGAGTCTCTCCTCCCCTCTCCCTCATTCCTCTCATCTAAGCTTCCATGAGATAAAAAAACAAAAAAAAAAAAAAAATCACAGAACCTTATTTACTTTAATTAAAGGTATTAATTTAAATGGAACCACAAGATCCTTTAAATGTTAATTTTTTTCAGTTAGTAATTCTGATGCATGTATTTCCATCAGTTCAAGGAGCCTTTATTTTTTTTATATCAGTCAGTAATGAACCTTATTTAAGTTAATGTGAGATATCAAACAGGTTTGTTTGACAGCTTTACGAAAATGTTTGAGAGGCTTGCCAATAGTTTTTCCAATGGAAAAAATAAATATCTGTTCATTTAAAAAGTCAAAACTATTTTTGATTTTGTTCACAGTATTGATAATGATCTTAGGTATATATGTGTGTGTGTTATCGGTTATCGGTATCGGCCTTTAGGAACTGAAAGTTATTCGGTTTTAAAAAACAGTTACCTTACATCCCTAATACTGATCATGGTCCCACAAACATCTTTTAAAAAATCTTTTATTACGTTCTGTGAGAATAACATCAAACACTGGAATGAAAATGTTTGCGTCAAAGGTGACTTTGTCCATACAATGTTGTCATCTGCACTATTTCGACAAAAAATCCTGACAAAATAAAAATAAACCTGACAGTGTGTGATTAGTGTGAATTCAGTGTAACCGTCAGGGGTGTAGGGGTGAGGCTGCTAAAGTTAGCAAGAGACTGGTGGCTAAAGGGTTAGGGTTAGGGTTAGGGTTATGACCTGGCTTAAGATGGCCTCGGTATTGGAAAATCAAGTAGCCTTTTGGCGAATCAGAAGCTGTGACTTGGAAGCTAAATTCGGCGTAATTTAAGACAATTATGGTCAACATTACAGACATGATTGGATAAAGCAAAACATTAATCACGTTTGATGAGCTATCTTCGTTTTAAAACCAAAAAGATATGCAATACGACAAGCGACTGTCTAATTTTCAGATGGAAATCAAGTCATTATCAGGATCTGTCATGCCACCAATATAAGGGCTCAGTTTAGTCAGCAAATCTGACTGTTGTCAGATAAAATATGAGAAAGAGTCGAAAAGACTAACAAGCTTTTGCTGTAAACTCAGCAAAACGAACTTCGGGCTCATGAAACAGTTTCTACATTCGCAAGCATCGCGCTCTTCTTATATGGGGGGAGATACAATGTTTCACAAACGTTCGCTAAAACACAAGGTTCATTTCTAGAATAAACTCACATCAGCCGTATCGACTATATAGTGCTGGGAACTAATAGCGTTAGAAACATTTCTTCCACTTCATCTGCTAATGTCCCTGTCCAGTGCCAGCGGGCCCTTCCTTTCCTTGTTGTTTAACACTCACCATTTACCCGCACTTGACAAGTTAAACATCCATTAACCTGGTAAGAGACTCAGTGCATTGGCTATCTGGTGACAGATTACCACAGAAAAACAGCGTGCCCTCAGTTTAATACACATATTGAACAGTAAACTGTAGCTAAGCAAAGGCTATACTGGTTAATCTAAATATGCATATTACCTTGACTTGCTGGGTCCATGGCGTGATTTTTACAGAGCAGGAACTCTTTATATATTATAAAAGGTTAAATTCGACTTGTCTTAAACCTCCCTGACTAAAGCGTAAATTCCCACGAAGAGAAAGCCACGTATCGTAACACTCAAAACTGCCCCTACAACAACAACACAACTACTTCTTCTTCTTCTTTTTCGTCTGCTTCCGCTTCCGCTTCTCCTTCTCCTTCTGCTTCTCTATCTTCTTCTTCACCGCCACCTACTGGTGTAAAGCATAGACATATATAGAGATAGACGCCGCATTGGCTGTTTGGAACGAGAAATGCGGCCGCCATCTTGGACCGGTCATTCTCTGGGATTATAACCGTAGTAGTATTACCGTACGTCGAGTCGCAGCACAAGTGAGAGAACATGCCTGAACATTGTGTGGGATATTCCTGCTCCAATCGGCGGACCATCAGAAGAAGCAGGCTCAGGGGATTACTTTTCACAAGTAAGATGTAACATATTTTTCGGTCTAAAAGACGTCTAATAAATGTCTAATAAACGTCTAACGGTCCCTAGACATCTGGGCTAAAATCGGTCTACCACTGGTCTAAATGAAAGTTTTAGACTAGCCGTTTCTAAATTTAAACTACATTGTACATTGATCAATGACTGTTAAAAATGTTTTAATCCAGCATTTGGCCACCATTTATACAATTTACTATTGTTTTATTTTGTATTTAATTATTAATGGATTAAATTGTACCGTATAGATTTGCGTTAATATAGACCGATTATAGACGGGCGAATTTCGTGTGTGAACTTAAACGAGACGTCTATTGCTCAGTGGGTTACTATAATATTGGTTGTATTTTGTTCATTGATTATTACCAGAGTTGAGAAGGAGCAAGGATCCTTTGTTTACCGTAACACGATCGGGAAAACACCGTTGACTTCCCAAATGTACAGGCATCACCAAATAGCGGACCTCGGTCCGGACCCGGACCGAGTGATGGTTCTGTCCGGACCCGTGAGCCGTGACCAATCTCTGATAAATTTACGAGAATAGACAATTTTCATGGAGCATTTTTTTTCTGACGGTCGCAACTATAGACGGCGGGCGCTGCTACTCGAGTTAATACGGCAATAGCTTCACTCAGTTGAGCCAATCAAATCCTTTGTTTACTCTGCGCGGCCGGCGCACCAGAGCAGTGAGGAAGAGACATGGCTTGCTCCAAAAGAAGGAAGGTCGATGCGGAAAACCGTTGTTTTAAAGATGAATGGACGGAGAAGTTTATGTTCATTCTTCCGGCAGGCAGTTCAAAACCAGTGTGCCTCATATGCTCCGAAAACGTCGCATTAATTAAAAGTGGCAACGTGAAGCGGCACTACAAAACAAAGCACAGCTCTTTTGAGCAAAGTTTTCCCCTGAAGTCCGAGCTGAGGGCACGCAAAATAACCGAACTGCAAGCGCAGTATGACAGGTCTACCCGACTCATCACGCATACATTTACAGCCCAGCAACGTGCAAACGAATGTTCACTAAAAGTATCGTGGATTTTGGGGAAACACAAAAAAACATTTAGTGATGGGACAGTTGTGAAGGAGTGCTTAAATGCTGCTGTTGCTGAGACATTATTTGAGGGGAAACAAAAAGACGAGATGTGTGAAAAAATCACACAAATCCCGATGTCAGCTTCAACAGCAACCAGAAAATCAGAAATATTAGCAGATGATGTACTGGCACAGCTTGATGCAGCCATTCAGAGTGCACCATGCATTTCTTTGGCCATTGACGAATCTACAGATGTTACTGATAATGCCCAGCTTTTGGTGTATGTGAGATTTTTTCACAAAGATAAGAAGGAGCTCTGTGAGGACTTGCTGGGTGTAACACCACTTGAAACACACACAAGAGGAGAGGACATATATGCAGCAATAAAAGAGATGCTGACAAAGAGGGGCATAGATCTGAAGCAGGTTGTCTCTGTCACCACGGATGGTGCTCCTGCCATGGTGGGAAAAGAGCGGGGGGCTGTGTCCCGGATGAAAGAGGACAACCCAGATCTTATTGCTTACCACTGTCTCATCCATCAGACTGTTCTGTGTGCCACTCTATCAGAACATTTTGCTGAAGTAATGAACACAGTGATGAAACTCATCAACTTCCTTAGGGCATCCTCATCCCTTCAGCATCGCCTCCTGAGAGAATTCCTGGAAGATGTTGAGGCAAATGCCAATGACCTGCTACTGCACAACAATGTAAGGTGGCTGAGTAAGGGCAATGCACTGGGACGTTTCTGGTCCATTCGAAAAGAAATAGAAGCTTTCTTAAAGCAGGTCAAGAGCCAGAGAGCCACACAGTTTTCACTGTTTCTGCAAGATGAGCACAAGATGGATATGGTTGCTTTTTTGGTTGACATTACATCACATCTTAATGAGCTCAATTTAAAGCTGCAGGGCCAGAACAATTCAGTTGCTGATTTGATGACAGCTGTTCGCTCTTTCCAGAGGAAGCTGGACATTTTCAAAGAAGATATTGGTGCAGAGTGTGAACACTTCCCAAAACTGCAGGAACAGATGCAGGGTGAGAGAGATGTTTCTCCCTATGTTGACTTCCTCAGCAAGCTGATTGAAAACTTCAGTAACAGGTTCAACAGCTTCTGCCTTGGGCCACAGCTCCTCCTGCTAATCCAGAATCCTTTCCTCATCAGAGAGGTCAGAGGATTTTCAAAGGAGGTGACACAGGTGTTCAAGTGGGCACATGCAGGATCTCTACAGCTTGAGCTCATTGATCTGCAAGGAAATGCTGCATTAAAAGAGCATTTTGAGGCAACTGACCCTGCTACCTTCTGGCTGCAGACTGTGTCTGAGAGTGTGTTCCCCGGTCTAACTAAAGTAGCACTGCACACCTTGACCATGTTTGGATCCACTTACAGCTGTGAGTCAGCCTTTTCCACCATGAACATCATCAAAAACAAGTACCGTTCTAGGCTGACCAATAGCCACTTACATGTCTGCATGAGGATGGCCCTGACTCCATTCCAACCCAGATTTAAATCACTGGCAGGGCAGTCACATGCCCATTTTTCTCATTAAGAGAAAAAGAATAATCAAAAGAGAAAGGTGGTGTCCAAGCTCTGTTCTCATTTTTTTCCCTAAAAGAGCAATTTCTTATTTATTGTTTTCTTAAGATGTTGACCTGTCAGTTTTTTAGGCTGGGACCTCTTTGATTTAAGAAAAATGTAGTCAATGCTCTGTTTGCTCTTGTTTTGTGCCTAAAAGAGACACTTTTTATTTATTATTTCCTGAAGATGTTTAGGCTACTTTTTTTTTTTTACTTGAAGTGTGTTTCTTTAGGCTGGGTCCTCTTTAATTTAAGAGAAAAAAAAATGGTTATTAGGCTCTGTTTTATTTATTTTATTCTGAGGTTTCTGTTTTGAATGTAAAAAAAAAAAAAAAGTCCTTAAATTTATTTATTTATTTTAATTTATTTATGGTAAAAGAGCTAGTTTACTATACAAGTTCACTCTGTTAAAGGTTTCCTGCATTGACAATAAATATTATTGAAACCATATGAAAAAGTGTGTGTTGAAATGAAAATGTTCGGACCTTTTACTTGGAGGAAATTTTAGTAACTGGACCTCGGTGACTTTTAATTGAATACCCCTGGTGTAAAGTGTGAACCAGGATGGTGCCAGGAAAGTACAGTATACACTTGCCCATTCCCGATTCACGGTTCGTGGTCCCGCGTACTCGCGGATTTTTGCTCTCAAATTTTTTTTTTCATGATGTATTTGCATTTGTGGTAGCCCCGGCAATTTCATAAATTTCTAAGGCCATTTTGTAGAAGAAAAATGCTCAAATTCACCCTAGCTGATCATTTGAAAATAACAACAGTTACTACACTAGTATACACTACTATACTAGTATATACACTACACTATAGATGTGTGTGTGTGTGTGTATATATATATATATATATATATATATATATATATATATATGTATAAAATCAAATGAAATCTCCGTGACCCTTCAGAGGATGAAAGGGGTATAGATAATTGATGGATGGATGGATCAAATGAAATCAACCTTTATTTATAGAGCGCTTTTCATGCCTTTGGGCAACACAAAGTGCTTTACATAAAATAAAAAAAAAAAAAATCATAATAATAATAAAAACAATGCACATTGTTTTTACGCACATAAAAACAATCACACCCCCCAAAGCCACAAAGCCATCCTTCCATTACCCCTCACCTGGGGCGCCGAAAAGGGGGGGTAAAGGATACGGATTATAGGGGCCCATGATTGAGGGGGGCCCAGAGAGGCCCCTAATGATGATCAAAAATAGCATCAACAAATTTCGCCGCTGTGTTGGGGGGCCCGGTAAAGATTCTTTTCATGGGGCCCAAAATCCCTAGCGACGCCCCTGTCCCCCACCCCCCCATGCACCACAAACATAATAAAATTCCTTCTTTTTTGTCTCTTTAAAAAAAGGGGATAAAAATACTTCTATTTAAATAAACAAATATATATATATATATATATATATATATATATATATATATATATATATATATACACATATATATATATACATATATATATACAGTCATGGAAAAAATTATTAGACCCCCATTTTGTCTTCACTTTCTTGTTCATTTTAATACCTGGTACCACTAAACGTCATCATGTGACTAAAACAGGCAGAAAAGAAACCACTGAATGCATAAAAGCAGTGTTTTTGGCAGTACAACGCCATAGCTATTGATGTAAAAACTTAAGTGATTTAAGTTATAATCAAGAAAACCATGGAAAATGGTAAGATATCAGCTCTTAAATAAAACTCTTATGAGCAATCTTTGTGGTTATCGTTATGTTTGTCCAAACAAATGTACCTTTAGTTGTACCAGGCATTAAAATGAACAAGAAACTGAAGAAAACAAGGGTGGTCTAATAATTTTTTTCCATGACTGATATATATATATATATATATATAAAACCACACTGTTGATTAACAGTCATGTTGTACTTCTTCCACTTCCTGAATAATTGCACCATCAGTTGTCACCTTCTCATTCAGCTTCTTACTTATGGTTTTGTAGCCCATTCCAGCCTTGTGGAGTTCAACAACTTTGTCCCTGACATCTTTTGACAGCTCTTTATTCTTGTCCATGGTGGAGATGGTGGAGTATTACTGAGTCTGTGGGCAGATGGGCTTTTTATACAGGTGACTATTTGGAACAGGTGTCTCTCATGCAGGTAATTACTTCAGTGAGATTAGGAGTATGCCAGTGGTCTGTGGGAACCAACACTGGTCAAGGTTGGTCGGGGATCAAATACTTATTTCCCTCAATGACTTGCAAATTAATTTTTATTTTTCATTTCATGTTATTTTCTCAATTTTTTTTTCAATATTCTTTCTATAACTGTTAAAATAAAGTTGCCATAAAATCTGAGACTGTTCATCTATTTCTTAGTATCACAACTGCCAAAATCAGCGGGGGATCAAATACTTATTTCCTCCACTGGATATATATATATATATCTATATCTATATATCTAGAGATATATCTATATATATATATATATATATATATATAGAATATATATATATATATAGATATATATATATATAGATATATATGATATAGATATATATATACACAATGTGTGTGTGTATATATATATATATATATATATATATATATATATAGATATATATATATATAATATATATATATATATATATATATATATATATATATATATATATATATATATATATATATATATATATATATTACACAATGTATGTGTATATATATATATACAGTACCTTGCAAAAGTATTCGGCCCCCTTGAACTTTTCAACCTTTTGCCACATTTCAGGCTTGAAACATAAAGATATAAAATTTAAATTTTTTGTCAAGAATCATGAAATGGAACAAAATTTATTGGATTTTTAAAACTTTTTTAACAAATAAAAAACTGAAAAGTGGGGCGTGCAACATTATTTGGCCCACTTTTTGCCCCAATTACAGCTGCAAGCCCAAACACAAGTGGAAGAGAGCCTCGGGATGGACAGAGGATGGAACTGCAAGTCAGCATGAAACCCAGGAAACTCTGGCCTGCAAATACACAGAGAAAAAAAAAGGGGGCAAAAACAGCACAACAAACCACAGGAAAGTAAAGAATATGTAGCACAGTTACAGTAACAAGGTGCTCCCAATTAATTATGAATGAGCTGGAGGAGGGGGAAGGGAGGAGGAAAGGGAAGAAAAAGGGGAAAAGCAGTGGAGACACCACCCAGCAGATCATGTTGGTGTCCCCCTGTAGCGTAGGCCTATAGCAGCATAGCTATGATGAAGCTGTGATTAAGACGAGCCTACTCTAGTCTTAGCTCCTACAACTATAGCTATGACTATTAGCCCCTACACACTATAGTTTAGACTAACTGTAGGCTTTATTGAACAAAAATGTTTTTTAATTTAGTTTTAAAGATGGAGATGGTGTCAGCCTCCTGAACCCAAACTGGTAGCTGGTTCCATAAAAAAGGTGCCTGGTAGCAGAAGGCCCATCTTTTTGGATATTCTTTTGGATATTCTAGGAACAACGAGTAATCGACGAGTAATCCTGCACTCTGAGAGCGGAGAGCTCTATTAGGCGCATAGCATGCTATCAAGTCTTGTAAATAGTTGCCGCATTCTGGATCAATTGGAGGCTATTCAGTGAGCTTTTCGGACATCCTGCTAAACAACGCATTGCAATAATCCAGTCTAGAACTGACAAACGCGTGGATTAATTTTTCAGCATCAGCCTGGGAGATGATGCTCCTGATCTTGGCGATATTTCTGAGATGAAAAACAGCTGTCTTGCAAACCTGATTAATATGCTGCTTAAATGACATATCCTGATCAAAAATGACTTCTTCCAAATGTTTGGGTTTACGCTGGCTTCCAGCACAGCTGTGAAAAACCTAAACTTAATGTCCACTTCGACTTCTTTGTAATAATTTGTATTTATTAGTTAAAGCAGGTTGGCAGGGTTAAGCAGCTGTATTTCATTACAGCTGCTTAACCCTGGGAGACACACCAGTTAATCCATTCCTCAGGTGTTTGGGACCAAAGACAACCTCTGTTTTGTCCGAGTTTCTTTCCCATTCTTCCTTGCAAAACAGCTGGAGCTCAGTGAGGTTGGATGGAGAGCGTTTGTGAACAGCAGTCTTCAGTTCTTTCCACAGATTCTGGATTGGATTCAGGTCTGGACTTTGACTTGACCGTTCTAACACCTGGAAAGTTTACTTGTGAACCGTTCCATTGTAGATTTGTCTTTATGTTTTGGATCATTGTCCTGTTGGAAGATAAATCTCCGTCCCAGTCTCAGGTCTTCTGCAGACTCCAACAGGTTTTCTCCCAGAATGCTCCTGTATTTGGCTCCATCCATCTTCCCCTCAGTTTTAACCATCTTCCCCTGTTCCTGCTGAACAAAAGCAGGCCCAAACCATGATGCTGCCACCACCATGTTTGACAGTGGGGATGGTGTGTTCAGGGTGATGAGCTGTGTTGCTTTTTACGCCAAACATATAGTTTTGCATTGTGGCCAAAAAGTTTGATTTTGGTTTCATCTGAAGGTGCTCTGACCAGAGCACCTTCTTCCAAATGTCTGGTGTGTCTCCCAGGGTTAAGCAGCTGTAATGAAATACAGCTGCTTAACCCTGCCAACCTGCTTTAACTAATAAATACAAATTATTACAAAGACGTCGAAGTGGACATTAAGTTTATAATCTCTTTCATGGTAGTAAACAGTTAGGAGGTAAAGTGCAGAAATAACTAATGGTTCCTAAAAGTTGTCCTAGCCCATTATAGTTACTGATCCTTGGGGCTTCTATCTTAGCCACTAAACTTAACCTAGTCGTTACCAAGTGGACAGATCATTTAGAGGAGAGCTGCCATTAACAAGTGTGGCTGATGACCCTATCTTTCTCATAGGCTATTCAGTTGGCTTTTGTCATCAGAGCAAGCAGGATAGGCACTTGGATGTAGGCAGTTAGAACTAGACGTGTCTCCTCGCCACCATCTTAAATAAATTGAGGCATTTTATTGGGGTTAAGTCCTGTAGACCTTAGCTTCGGATCCTTTAAACGGAGAGCTGGTCCAGTAAGAGACTGTCTGACAGAGGCTGATTACCGGGGATCTAAAAAAGGACAGCAGACTTACTATATACTGAGGAAAGCAGGTGAGTGTTTCTGGTTGATTGCTAAGAGAGAAGCACAGAC